>ML841482.1:50391-64561 GCA_009831015.1 Picea engelmannii | reverse complement strand
TATGAGGGTGGGGGTGGGGGAATTAATAGAGGAATGTATTATACATTCCTCTATTAATTCCCCCACCCCCACCCTCACCCTCATAATATTATTGAATTAATAGAGGAATGTATTATGAGGGTGGGGGTGGGAGAATTAATAGATGAATGTATAATAAGGAATGTATTATAATGGAGAATGTAGACTCTAAAGTCTTTTATGGCTTTTACCAAAGCAAAAGCTTGTTTCTCCATTATCTTGTAATTCAGAGCAACGTCTCTTAACACTTTGCTAAAGAAAGCTATGGGTTGTTCATACCCTTCGCTGTTCTTTTGCAGTAACACCGCTGCTATAGTATGTTCGGAAGTGAAAGAAAAGAGATAGAAATCCTTAGTAAAATCAGGACTGATCAAAACAAGGGCTTCTGTGAGTGCTCGTTTGACTTGTTCGAAAGACTGTTTGGACTCGGAGTCCCATTTTATTTTTACATCCTTTTTTAGCATATTTGTAATGTTTATGAGGAGTTCTGCCAGATTGGTAATGAATCTTCGTAGAAAGTTTATTCTTCTGATAAAAGGCTGTAGTTCTTTGAGGTTCCTAGGGTGTTCTAATTTTTGTATGGCCTCGATTCTGCTGGGGTCTATTTTGATTCCATCTTTGGAAATGATGTGTCTTAACAGTTTTCCTTCCTCTAACCCGAAAAGGCTTTTCTTAGGATTTAAAGAAATCCCAAACCTCCTACATTTCTCGAAGACTCATCTAAGGTGTCGCAAGTGTTCGTCATCAGATCAGGAAAACACAGTTACATCATCTAAATAGACGACAATAAACTTACCCGATTCTTCCACGAAAGCGATATCCATCGCCCTCTGGAATGTGGCTTCGACGTTCATCAGACCAAAAGGAATTTTCACATACATGAAAGTGCCCCATGGTGTGGTGAAAGTGGTTTTGTCTTGGTCATCCGGGTGAACTAGGACCTGATTGTAACCCGAGAAACCGTCCAACAGAGAAATTCGACTGGACTCGACCACCTTTTGCAGGATGTGGTCCATTTTCGGCAAGGGGTAATTATCCTTCAGGGAGACTTTATTCAGATTTCGAAAATCTATGTAGAGTCTGATTTCCCCGGTTTTCTTACGTGTAGGAACCAAATTAGAGACCCATTTGGAAAAACGCAACGGAACTATGATTTTGGCATCGTACATTTTTTTTATTTCCTTTTCTATCAGAGGGAGCAACTTGGGATTTATCCTCCTAAGTTTATGCCTAAACAGTTTTTGGTCTTCCGTTATTGGAATCCTGTGTTGTATGATGCTGGTATCGTAAGCTTTCAAATCTTCATAGCCCCAGGCAAAGACATCCAAATATTCTTTGAACAACTCAATGTATTTGAGTTTTTGCTTAGGGGGTAAATATTTAGACAGTTTGACTATTCTGGGTTTCTCTTCAGTCCCTATACTACAGTCTTCTACCTCTTGTCCATTTGCTTCGATTTTCAGTTTTTTGGCTACGTCGTTAAAATCAAACAAGTCCTCTAAAAGAACTAAACCTCTAGGAAAAATATTGCTTTTCAAATGTAAAACATCAGCATCCATTTCATCATCACCTAATTCTCCTGAATCTACGCTATTTACACTATCGATTTCAAAATCGGAACTATTTACATTTTCATCTTCGTTCTTTAAATCTATATTTGTACATTCAAAATCGTTTTTACACTGCAGAAAGTCTTCGATTTGATCATCATTACCAAACACTTGCCAGTACATGATATTTTCGAGAACGGTTGGTCTGCATTTCACCTCAATAGTGTATGGACGAGTTGAGCGGAAAGGAATCTTACAGGTGGCTGCTGACGTAGCCAATCTGTCTACCAGAATGTTTTGCCCCCTCGGCATTACCTGCAAGTCAACTTCAGTGAAACATCTAAGGGCATCAAGAAAAGCATTCCTATAAGCTCGTAGACGTGGGTGTTTCACAATGTACTCACCTTTGATTTTCTTGATTATCAACTCAGAGTCACCTCTTACCATAATCTGTTTAGCACCAACTTTCTTCAAAAGCTTCAGACTGAGCATCAAGGCTTCATGCTCAGCAATGTTGTTAGTGCATTGGAAATTTAATTTGTAAGAATGGTTTTCTGAATACCTGTTTCTGTGATTATGCAGCCAGACTCCTGCTCCAGCTCCTTCTTTACTCACTACTCCATCAAAATCCATGCTCCAGAAATCAGCGGGTAACTGTTCAGTTATCACGTTCTTAATCTTGGCTACCTCCATGATTTCTCGGCCTTCATCCTGGCTAGATATATCTTCTGCCAGCTGAGTATCTTATTCTCCCGTGTCACCATCATTGTACAAGATAAAAGAATCCAGATTGGAATGGGCAGAGTAGAAGGGATAGTTGTGTGATTTTTATTGGCTACTGACCATGTACTTCATCAATGTTTCTCTGTATAGCCTTCTTTGTTGCACGAAAACTGGGATAGTGGCATAAGACATATCTAGCTGCAGGGTTCCTTTCAACTTATCCCCCCAAGATCGGGATAGCAACATTCCAGACTTTAGCGGGATGTCTAAAACGACCACATCCATTACCATGCTCTTCGCAGGAATCTGAACCAAGGTGATGCATAGGTCCTTGATCAAACCAATACATCTAACTTTATTAGAGTCGAATGAGTGTAAATCCTTGTAACGTCTGGTGACCTCCAGTCCCAGTTTCTCCATTACTGCTTTGGGCATCAGATTGTGGGAAGCACCCGAATCTAGCATAGCGTTATGCAAGATCAGGTCATGTATGTTTAGACTGATGTAAAATGGAGCAACCTCACTAGTGTCATCTTGACCATCTACTTCAGGTCCGAAAAGAAGCTCGGGTTGATCATCAGTAAGGTTCACAGTATCTGAATGATTTGTTGATCCAATGGTTAAGGCCTTCGTGCCTATGTCAGGTTCAATGGTTAGTTCTTTAATCACGTGTGAACGATAACCAACTTTGTTCATCAACTCGATAAGTGGGATGGGAATTTTTACTTTGGCCAATTCACCCTCAAGGCTGAAAGGTGTAGGAGCTCTGCCTTGGCTCATCAATTCTGGTTTGTCCACCATATTCTTCTGTACAGAAGTACTTGGTGGATTAATAGGTGAAACCTCAGGCTGTGATGGCCTTTTCAGAATAGTAAGGTTTTTCTTCACGGGAGCTTCAGCAGTGCTCTTCTCAGGAACCTTCTCAGCAGCTGGCTCAGAGGCCTTCTCGGTTTCGACTATCTTCATCGTTTCAATCGCCTTTTTGGGGGAACTCCCTTCTGTCTTCTTACTCCGCAGATTATACTGCCGGTGTACCTCCAAAATGGCATTTTCGAATGCCTGTTGTTCTGCATCTTCAGCTTCTTCACTTACTTTCGTTTGATTGAGAAGAAAAAGTTCTTGCTCTTCTTGGGTAAGGAAGATAGCTTCATTGTCGTGAATTCCCATGAGATTTATGTGAGTATCCTCCAGTTCTTCGATTACTTCCTCTCCTTCATCAACATAATTTTCTTTTAGAGGAGGTCTGATTTGCTAATCTGGACCCCTCTTCTCTCTTTGATCTCTAGGATCTCTCTGTCCGATTTCAGGAGGGTTTCTCCTAAAGTTAGGGTTCCGAACCTGGGGAGCTGGTGGATTTTCTCTCGGAGGATTTCTGTCAGACACAGTAAGTCTTTCGATCATTCTTTCCACTGCTCTGGCCAAATAATCCAATTTGGAGTTTGAGGTCAATGTGGAAGGTTCCTCTTTGATCGTAACTCTCCTTTCTGACCTCTGTCGTGCCCTTTTTGCCAACAAATTGGCCTCCACACTAATAGCACTTTTCTGCATGTCTGCCAGGGTGGTAGAATTTCTTTCTCTAAGTTGGTATGACATATCGGCATCAAAAACATCAGGGAATTTTATCAACGCCAACCCCTGTGGAGGTTTGATTTCGGCTGGAATTGCATTGTACAGGTTATTGAAACGGGTGCAGTAATCTTGTACCATCTCACCTTGATTTCTTCTTATATTCTCGTATTCTGACAATATTTGGAGAGGGTTTTTCTTTACCTCCCATCTGTCAAGAAAACTCCTTTGGAACGCAACAAGGTCAGGGACTGAGGCGGCAGGTAAAGCTTTGTACCATTTCTTGACGTCACCTATCAAAATTTGGGCAAACAATCTCATTTGAACGTCAGCCTCATCAACTTCTTGCAGGTCAAAATAATCATTCTTTTTGTCAACATGTTGTTGGGCGTTCAAGGGTCCTGTTGCATTGAACTATGGAAGTCTTGTTTGATAGTCTTGGGGCATGGCATGTAGAGGTGCAGCCAACACCAGGGGATCATATCGAGCTGCCATGATGGGTGGAGGAGGTGGGACGACAACCTGGATGATCGACGAGGTAGCAACTGAAGACAAGGATGAGAAGGGAGTGGATAGCACTGAGGGAGTGATTTGTGGTTTAGTCATGGGAGACAAAACTTTGGGAGTTCGAGGTTGAAAAACAGTTGGGTCAAAGATGATTCCAGTCACAAAGCTATCGGACCGTGTTCTAACCAGGCTTTGTTGTGGAAAGGTATCAAGGTCAGGGTTTTGAAAGGTAACAGGTTCTCCTGAAAAGGAAAGGGACTTATGCAATGGAGTGTGACCCACTGAGCTTTCAACTACGGTCTTTTTCCTGAGTAACTGTTCCAGGTTATCTGTCACTAACGCAGGTTCTGGGTTGGGATGAGATCGAGTGTAAACTTTCTTGGGAGCCAGAATTCTTTTTGGTTATATATATATATATATTAGTTTTGTGAGTCTGAAACTAATATGTACAAAGTTTAATCAACCTCTAAACATTACTTTCTTCTCAAATTTGAACTTTCTTTTTAGGGAAAAGAAAATGTGAAATTATCAATTTTTAGTTCTATTCCCCAGTGGAGTCGCCACTATGTTAGCACTTGGTAAATTCCCTAGAGGTTGAAAACAGAAGAAATCTACAAAGGTAACTTTATCCAACCACTTTTGAAGCTGGGATCTAGTCCTTCCAACTTCAGAGAGGGATCTCTCTATATGATTTAGCTATGTTTCCAATTTTAGATATTAGGCTAGGTAAAGAAATAGGTCGGTTTTGTTGTCAAAGTGTTTTTCGAATTGGTTGAGACAGTCTACACATCCATTGGGCTATGGGGTCTGTGTTTAATAAAATATGAAATACAAACTAGAAACGCAAAGCAAAAACTTTCACAGGGCGAGATAATATAATCACTGGATCTTTTAGTAACTTAAATGATGATGAGCAGAAAAGATGGGAAAGATACTTTCAACAAAGAAGCAGTTAAGAATTCCTTTATTGAAAACACCAGAAGAAAAACACTAAAATCTTTCGAGTCAGAAACAGGGTATACGAGATAAATCCTGCAACATTCGTTACTCTTAAAGATTAGAATTAGAAAACAAGATGATCACAAAGAAAGAATAACATTCAACTTAGAAAGAAAACATCACCAGTGAATACACGCAAGAATCCTGTAAAAGTGCATCCTTTTTATTAATGGAAGATTTCTTCAAAAATATTACAGTCTGATAGCGTCAGGGTGTGAAGATCAACAACCCTCAATACTTCGAAAGATGAAGTATATATAACTCAAATTACAAACGTTCCTGTCATAAATGACCAGGACGTGCTAAATCTATTTTTAGCCTAACTAATTTAACAAATTTCCTAAATCTAGGAATTGCTTGATGACTTGGTGTAACTGCACGTTGATTTCTGGGTAGGCCGTTGATGAAGCCTTTGCACGACCTAATCTGACTGGATAGGTGACTGGACCTAGACAACTCGTCTGCTAATCGATCATATTGCAGAGCTCTTCCCATCGGAGATGACTGGGCACGTTGACCTTGAGCAGTCTTCGATACACTTCGTCCATTTCTGTAACTTGGCGAATGTAGGCTTGGTGAGGAATATCTATCGAATCTCGTGTTGGATACTGATGTCCAACTAAAGGGCATCCAAGAATGATTTATCGGTGATGTTCCCTTGTATGCCAACAAACTTCGAACTGTCCTTAGCCACTTTGGCTAATCTCTTCTTATAGTCTGGGAGTGTCATTAATTTATCATTGATCACTTTCAGACCAGGAAGACATTTCTTCTGGAGAGCTTCAATCTTATTGAAGAACCTTTGTACTCCCTGGTCCATGACCTGATCCTTTTCTTCCAGCTGAAGCATTAGTCCTCTCTTGGTCAGAACTCTTTTGACCTCAAGGATGGTCTCTGTTCTGTCTTCAAATTCATCTCTTCCAACTCTTCCCTGGTCTTAGAATTGAGGAACTTGATGATCTCATTTGCCTATGTTGGCATGTCTCCCAATTCTACTCTGATCTTCTCAATGACCTGTTTGCTCCTCTGGACCAACTCATTCTGCTCAAACATGATTTGGATCATGGGCCATATCTCATTTATGGACTTTGTGATGTCTGTCCATACATTCTCTTTAACCTTGGCCAATGTCTTTCCTGCCACTGTTTGTTTCTGGAGCTGCTGTAACTCCTGCTTGAGCTGCTCTGTCACCTTCTTTTCCTTAGATAGGCTGGTCTGGAAGGAAGTTTTGAGCTCCTGAAGATTCTCCACTTCCTTTTTAAGCCTGTTGATCTCTGTCTCCTGCAGGTTCATTTTTTCCATGGATTTAGCCAGGTCGGCTGTATTCTCTTGGGATGTCAATGGAGTTGCGGATGGGATTGTTGTCACTGATGCAATGCTCACTCCTGCAATTGGGATAGAACTCAATGGAATGACTTCCATTGGCTTCAACTGCTCCTTCTCTTTCAATAATCTCTCCATCTCAGCTTCCATTTCTTTGAGTTGTGCATTCTGCTCCATGAGCAGCTTGAGCATTTCGTCCTTCTCGCCTTCTTTCTCTACTATCTCCTTTGCCTGTGAGTCCTCTGTGGGTGGGAGCTTCAGTTGTTTCCTCAAGGAGGCAATGTCTACATTCTTCTTATTTATCATCTCCTCCGCTGCTTTGACGTTAGAAGGGTCATAGCCGATATTGAGGACCAACTCCTCCAAAGTTCTGATTCTATTGTCCTTTGCAAAGTACGATATCTTCTCTAGCTTGAGTTGTGTCTGAGCATTGTTCAGTGACACCTGCAATTTTGTTGCAGAAGCGGAAGCATGCGCCAACGTATGGAACACCATCTCCCCTGTCTATTTGTGCAGATCCATCTGATCTGCTGGGTGCACATCCTTCGTCTGGAATTCGAAGGTGGCCCTCTTGTAGTCTGTGATCACCTTGGGTTTTGGTACCTATGCCTAGAGGAAGGCCATGTGCATTCTGCCCTTTTCTGTGTCAAATGCAGACATCAGCCTATGCTGTGCAGTTGACGTCTGCTTCCGAAACTGAGTGTAAGTACTGTTGGTAAGGGTCTGGTTCTTTTTCTTGATCAACTCGTACTTCTCGAAAATGCTCAACTTGGGCCCAGTCTTACCTGGATGAGTGTTCAAAGGTGAGTCTGTGGTTTTCTTCGGCAATACTGGGGTAATGTCCCTATGGAGGCTCGAACCGAAGGAGGGAATGACCGGCTTGGTCACTGTGGTAGGTAGGAATTCTTGTTCTACAGTCGGACCAGGAACTGAAATTGTCTTGGGCCTCTTAGTGTGCAACTAGAACTCTTCGGACGATACCTCCATGGCAGGAGGAGATAAATCCTGCCTCGACCTCTTCTCTTATGGGACCTGTGGCGTAGTCGTTGGTGGCACAGTGGTCGGGGGAGCTTGTTGTTCCACTTCAATCAATGTGTTGGGCTCCCAGGTCGTCTGATTCGCAATTTTTTCAATTTCAGGCTTGGACACATGAACATAAGGGATATTTTTGTTCTTCACCCTCATCTTTGAAATGATCCCACATGGATCATAATGCCATGGGAAGCTTAAGAAAAACTTCATCTCTCTCAGTATCTGGTCCGCTTCTTCCCCGGCGCCACGACTGTTACAGATGAAGGAGCCAATCTGCCCCTTGATTCTAAGCTGTTGCTTTTTCTTCAAAGATACAAAGTGGATATCATCTGAATTCATAATCTGCCTTATATATTCTAATGCAAAGATTCTTACAGGCAAATATTTGGGCAGCTTATACGGTTCCAACTTGCAACCGTATACTCTGATCTCGGTATGATTTTGGTACAGGTACCAATCCCCAGTCTTTGTGTTGTCTGAGAGATGCAGGATTCCCTGGAATTCATCGTTTATTCGAGGCATGGGCCTGCCGCTCAACATGCTTACCACAGGGTGGTAGAACAGATCGATGAATGCCTTGAAGTTGTACTCTATGGAGTTGTGCTTCAACAATGAGGTCCATGCTGTGACTGCCTGAGGTCTACCATCCGCATCCATCTTCTGCATGGAAAATGCAAACTTATCCGCCTGAAAGAAAACAAACATGTATGCCAGTATGGAAAAGTATCTGAACATGCCTTCCGTGCAAAAATTCACGAATTGCTCGTGAATATTATCGGCCAAGAACGTACTGAAATCAAACTGGGTGGTGGGTTTTTCGTCAGCGGAGAAAATGGATAGAAAACCCAGAATGGGCTCATCTACCCACTGGTCGGAATAGTATCCCAACATAGCGCAAAGGGAAGAAATAACTTGGTTTCCCTTAGTGGAGAAGATGGACGACGGGTAAGGGGGATTTGTGGAAGCGAATTGAGTGGATGTGGGAAGGAAAAGCTCGAATATTTGAGCTCGTTGGGGAAATGTCATTTTTTGGTACAATTCGGTGAGAATTTCCAGGCTAAAGGGGGACGCAGAATTGGTTCGGGGAATTTGCATCATCTGGTCTATGGCTTCGGGTGTGATGAGGAACAGGGTCTCTCCGACAGAGGAGACGACGGCTCTTTGTTTGGGAATATAGTGAGCTTGACACTTGAGAGAAAACTCGGGAAAATGTTGGATCTGAGGGAAAAGGTAGAGGGGTAAATTGGACTCCCAGAGTCCAATTTCATCACTCTGGTCCAGGAAAACTTCCCTGAGCCATGACTGGAGGTCTCAGAAATCGAAATCGCATTTAGTGTCTACGATTAATCTGTCTTTGTCAACCAGTGGGATCTTGTACAGGTCGACGGGAGGTGGGAGAAACAGATTCTCCTCTCCTTCTGCTTGTCGGAGCTTTGGCGCCATTTCTGCAACAGTATCTGTAATAAACACGACGTTAGTGGGGCGACTGACTATGGATGAGGGATATGGAATGTAACGAAGGAGGAATCTGTGAATTTCTCTGGTGCGATGGGTGAATAGTGAAAGTAGGGGAAAAATTGGTAGTTTTATTTAAAAATGGGGTCGGTTGGGCGCGGGAGACAGGTCAGCAGGATAACGGATATGTTATCCAGTAATAAATGGACAACAGGTCACTTGGGGGTGAGATGGCCAGTGACGGTGGCTAAAAGATATGGACAGGTGACATGGTGGCTAGGGATTGGAGGTAAAAAGTCGTAATAAGGGGCTTGCCATGAGTGAAAGGGGGGAGGGGACTGAAAACAGTTATGGGATGTGACTAACTCGGGAACAAGTGGAACAAGTGGAAGGTGACGTCCATAAGTGATGGGGGGTCTGTCAGATAGCAGATGGTGATGGGACTTCGGGACCAATAGATTTATGCCACATAATACAAGGGACCCGCCAGAGGGAGATTACCATTCCGGACCCCCCCCCTCAGTTAAAAGCAGATCATCCAGGGGGGTCCAAAATCCATTTAGGGCCGTTGATCTACGTGCCCATTTCCTGGCCGCAGATCTTAGCGCGCCTTTTATTACTCATTCCGGACCCCCCCCCCCCCCTCCATTAAAGGCAGAACGGACGGGGGGGTCCAGAATCAAATATTGTCCGTTGATTTGAGTGCTCGATCTTAAGCCGTCCAGATGAGCGCATGTCTTATCATCGATTCCGGACTCCCCCCGGTTAAAAGCAGAACGGTCAGGGGGGTCTGGAATGCTCTTTACACCATAGATCTGGGCACCGCAATCAGGACCATCGGTATGTGCAAGGAGTATAAATGTGGAGCGGAGAGCACATGCACTAGAAAAACTTAGGATAAATGCGTTTTTATGGGTTTTTCCAAAGTTCTTGAAGTAGAGATTACCGTGGGGCTTGACCAAACTATCATTTAAGCACTTGAAACATGGTGCAACACTTACATCGAGCTGGCTTTATTAAAACGAAGAAACAATGCCACTAGCCTATGTTCTAACCTAGTTTCCTATGACAGTTAACCCATATTAGACTGTTGGGTTAAGAAATTACTCTACCCTAGGGCTATCTGACCAGGATTAGACAGTCTGGCCAGATTTATTCACTACTCTAACCTAGACACTTTGGCTAAGATTAAACTGTTTAGCCAAATTCATTCACTACCCTATCAACATCAAATTTAAAAAGAAATTGACCATGCTTGAAAGGTATGGACCAAGTTATTATTATTGCATGGGGTTTTTATTGCAATTCTTTTATGCCCTCTTTTCTTTCTTTTCTTTTCTTTTTCTTTTTCTTTTCTTTTCTTTTTTCTTTTTCTTTTTCTTTTCTTTTCTTTTTCCTTTTTCTTTTTCCTTTTCTTTTCTTTTTTCTTTTTCTTTTTCCTTTTCTTTTCTTTTCAAATTATTTGCGGAATGAAAAATCATTTGTCAACAAAGACACTAGAGACAGATAATATCCCAGTCACCAGTTGATCCTATAATTTATAGGGTGATAACACACGACATGTCAACATAGTGACGTTAGGCCACCCCATTGGCTGCGGGAGATCCTCCTCCGGGAAGTGTTCTTGTTCAACGCCAAAGGTAGCGCCATCTCTGAGCACAATTAGAATAATCCTAAAGTTGGCATGCAGATAAGCTTTAGCAGTGGCGCTAATTTCAGCGGGGGTGCCCAGATCGCAGACCAAGGCCAGATCAACAGCCACGCTCCATTGCAGGGACGCAACATGCTCGAAAGATAAAATTCTCGAGCGGTCCTGCAATCAAAACCATGGTATAACATAGGAGCTACATGGCAGTTAGTGGTGAAATGCGGGCCCAGAAGCGGTCTAGGTCCTGTTATCACCCCATAAATTATGGAAATCAACTGGTGACTAGGATATTATCTTTCTCTAGTGTTTTTTTGACAAATGATTTTTCATTCTGCAAATAATTTGAGAAAAAGAAAAAAGAAAAAAGAAAAGAAAAGAAAAAGAAAAAAAGAAAAGAAAAGGAAAAAGAAAAAAGAAAAGAAAAGAAAAGAAAAAGAAAAAAAAAAAGAAAAAAAAAAGAAAAGAGGGCATAAAAGAATTGAAATAAAATCCCCATGCAATAATAGTAACTTGGCCATACCTTTCAAGCATGGCCAAGTTCTTTTTAAATTTGATGTTGATAGGGTAGTGAATGGTTTGGCTAAATAGTTTAATCTTAGCCAAAGTGTCTAGGTTAGATTAGTGAATAAATCTGGCCAGACTGTCTAATCCTGGTCAGATAGCCCTAGGGTAGAGAAATTTCTTAACCCAACAGTTTAATCTGGGTTAACTGTCATAGGAAACTAGGTTAGAACATAGGTTAGTTGTTGTATTGTTCCATTCCAATAAAACCAGCTTGATGAAATGTTTTCACCATGTCTCAAATGCTTAAAAGATTGCTTGATCGAAGTCCCTTGGTGGTGTTATTTGAAAGTTTGGGAAAAAACCCATAAAACCGCTTTTATCCTGATTTTTCCCAACGCGTGTGTTTTTTCCGCCCCTCGTTTATGCTCCCTACATATTTTGACGGTCAAGATCATGGCACTCAGATCTACGGTGCACAGAGCGTTCTGGACCCCCTCGACCATTCTGCTTTTAACCAGGGGGGGTCCGGAATCGTTAATAAAATTTGCGCACATCTGGACGACCTAGAGACAAGCGCTTAAATCAACTATCCAGATTGGATTCTGCACCCCCCGTCCGTTCTGCCTTTAATGGAGGGGGGGGGGGTCCGGAATGAACGATAAACGACGTGCTAAGATCTGCGGCCAGGAAGAGGGCGTGTAGATCAATGGCCCTAATTGGATTTCAGACCCCCCCGATGATCTGCTTTTAACCGAGGGGGGGGGTCCGGAATGGTTTTTCCCTCTGGCGGGTCCCTTGTCATACGTGGCGTCAGTTTATTTGTCCCAATGTCCCATCACCATATGCTATCTGACAGCTCCCGTCACTTATGGATGTCATCTCCCACTAGGTTCCACTTGTTCCTGAGTTATGTCCCATCCCATAACTGCTGTCAGCCCCCTACCCCCTTTCACTCATGACCAACCCCTTATTGCGACTTTCACCTCCAAACCCTAGCAGCCATGTCACCCGTCCGTATGTTTTGGCCACCGTCACCTGCCATCTCACCCCCAAGTTGCCCGTTGTCCATTTATTACTGGATAACATACCCGTTATCCTGCTGACCTGTCTCTCGCGCCCAACCGACCCTAGTTTTAAATAAAACTACTGTTATTTCCCCTTCATTCACTATTCATCCATCGCACCAGAAAATTTTACCTCTTAATCCTCCATTGCATTTCCGTCGCCTTCATCCATAGTCAGTCGACCCTGTAAGTTTTAAACCTGCGAAGTAAAGCAATGCATATATATTCTTAAGCAATACAAAAATTAATCAATGGCTCATACACAGAATACACAGAGATCTTTACCGGAAACCCTCAACCGGGAAAACCTTTCTTTTTCATTATATCGAATTTCACCATTCGCCATACAATATATACAATGTTTTTAGGTATTCCGCAGATACCAAAACCCTAATCCCTTAATCTGGGATTAATTTACAAATCAGCTAAAAATAGCAAAATCCGCTAAAAATAGCAAAAATCGCCCCGTCAGATGCAGTTGTCGTATCTGATGCACCCACACACACACATGCAAAGAATATAACACATACCCAACAGACCCCACTAACTTCATGTTTATTGCAGGTACTGTTGTAGAGATGGTGCCAAAGCCAAGACAAGCAAAAGGAGAGGAGAATCCTTTTCTCCCGCCTCCTGTCGACCTAGACAAGATTCCGATGGTCGACAAAGACAGATTGATCACAGATACCATATGCGATTTCGATTTCTCAGATGTCCAGTCATGGCTCAGGAAGGTTTTCCTGGACCAGAGCGATGAAATTGGACTCTGGGAGTCCAATTTTCCCCTGTACCTTTTTCCCCAGATCCACCATTTTCCCGAGTTTGCACTTAAATGCCAAGCTCACTATATTCCTGAACAAAGAGCTGTCATCTCCTCATCCGGAGACACCCTGTTCCTCATCATGCCCAAAGACATAGACCAGATGATGCAAATTCCCCGTGCTGAGTCTGTGTCTCCTTTCAACCTAGAAATCCTTATAGAGTTATATCAAAAGATGACTTTTCCCCAGAGAGCTCAAATATTCGATCTTTTCCTTCCCACCTCCGCTCAATTTCCTTCCACAAACCCCCCTTACCCGTCGTCCATGTTCTCCACCAAGGGAAACCAAATCATTTCCTCCCTATGTGCCCTGCTGGGGTACTATTCCGCCATTCTGGGTTTTCTATCCATTTTCTCCAATGATGAAAAGCCCACCACCCAATTTGATTTCAGCACCTTCTTGGTAGAAAATATTCACGAACAGTTCGTGAATTTTGGCACGGAAGGCATGTTCAGATACTCGTCTATACTGGCATACATGTTTGTTTACTTCCAAGAAGATAAATTCAGTTTTTCCATGCAGAAAATGGATGCAGATGGAAGGCCTCAGCCAGTCACTGCATGGAACTCATTGCTGAAGCATAACTCCATAGAATATAGCTTCAAGGCATTCATCAATCTTTTCTACCACCCAATGGTAAGCATGTTGAGTGGCAGGTGTTATAACCCTAAAATGCACCATACAGGTTTACCTGGCATCAGGCCAACTCATGCCTCTTCCTAGCCAAAGCCATGCTGAGTAATTCCTCAAAAATCACTTGAAAACAAGCAACCCGCGCCCTAACTTCTTAGTGGGCGCGGGTATCCGCTTGCTGTCTTCTTACTGCACGCGGGTATCCGCGGGCTAGCTCAAAACAGCCCGCGAGTACCTAACAATGCAAAAAATCAGGAAAGTTTCCGCCGAGACTCGGGGCTTTTTGTCAGTTAACTGAAACTCTCCGCCATGCATGGCCGAGAGTTC
>ML841480.1:49665-59693 GCA_009831015.1 Picea engelmannii | reverse complement strand
AAAAACATATATATATTATTTATATATTAAAATTTAAATTATGAGTTACAGATACTACTACTAATTGAGTAACTAAGTTACTAAGTTACTAACATAAATGATAACATTGCCAACTAAACACTATTGTCCAAACCCATATCATCAGGAAACACATCCCACATCTTTGTCTTTCCCTTCAACCACTCTTCTCTCTGTCCAGTGCCTGCAAATAAGACAAACGTTAGTGTGCACATACACCACTAAGTCACTTGACCCGATGACAAAGAGAAGAGTTCAACATAAAAGTTTATGCTTAAGTGAAGGGTACATTTTTACTGGGGTTGTGACAAAAGAGTTCAACAATCAATGCCACCAATATCGAGGTACATAAAGGGCTTGGTGTGCTTGATTAAATGCCAGTTCCATACCCTCATACATGATAGAATTCAGTGGAAACATTGCAATCCTGCCAATCTTGAAATCCTGAAAACCATTAAGTCTGTTGAATTTTGAATGGAACCTAAAATTCTACTTTCTCCATATGAAGTCCAATGAGGTTGGAACCACTCTCAAACATCCTGAAACAATTAATGATAGTGTTAAAAATTTAAGTAAAGGGATGAAAATGAAAGATAAAAGAGAATGTCACTTTTACTTTAAGAATATAATATTACCATTAATTACTAGGGTGGGTGAAATGTAGAGGGTGGGGACCTCTTTAAATAGAATTAGTAAGGTCGAATAACCCTTATATGCACACCGAAACACCTCACAATTGCAACTTGCATGAGAAAATATGATCCAGGGTCCTTTTCTGAGCAGGACACATGTCCTATTTTTAGGACACACGTGTCCTATGAACATGACACGTTGCAACTTTGTGTCAGTCACGAATTAGGTCGAATTGTGTCCGACACGTTGGACACGCGACATGGCAGGGGATTTGGACATGTCATGTGACTTAACTAGCCAAGATATGCATTTCCTAGCCAAGGAGGAAGAATGTTCCATAAATTTTAGGGATTTAGTGTTTAAGAGGAATTAAAAGGGAATTAATGAAATTAACTTGCATGGAAATTGATTTAATGATGAGTCAGAGAAAATTAGATGAATGATTTAAGCCTTGACTGGCTCAATCAGGTCCATGAGACTTCCACCTCATCCACACCCCCCCTTTAATTAATTAATTCTTCACTTTAATGCTTTTATCCTTGGAAAGTGCACCCCCTATTAAATGATATCAAGTAGATGCCACATGTCACACTATATCACCCCCACATGTCAGAAGTTGACCCTGCCACTTGTCACCTTTGGAGGAGACCACCACTGCTATAAATAGAAACTGCTAAAAATAGGGTCTGACTCCTAAAAAATAGGAAACTGTCAAAAACGTCCAGGATGACTAGGAGAACACCATCGTGTGTCATATTTCTAAAAACAGACATTGCTAAAAATAGAATCTCGTCGCATGTCAACGATATCATACTCATCGGATTCAATTTTTCGTGGGGATTCCAAATACACAATCAAAATTGACATGCGAGCCCTGGTGTTCACCTGCTAAAAATAGAAAATGTTGACAAGTCATCCCAGGAAAGGTCCAAAAGACTCAAAATATCTCAAGGATCAACACTGCACACTCATAATCCTGATATGAGGCTTGGAGCTCAACCTACTAAAAATAGAAAGTATTTGCATGTCGCCTAGAAAAATTCCATCGGGTTTGGTATCATGCAAGGACCACCTCCGTATGCTCAAAACTATCAAATGAGTCTCCAGTCTCTGTCCCTTAAAAAGTAGGGTCACCTGCTATATATAGAAATCTCTCTCAAATCCATGTGAAACTGTGCTAGCTCTAACCCTGAAACAAGAACAACCATATACCAGTCTTGTACCTATCTCTTATGGGAACCAACCTTTGGCTCACAAAAGTGCTAAACTCTGGGAAAATCTCTGAATACCAGCCTAAGTGTATGTTAGATCCTAACTCTCAATATTTTCAAGGGTGAAAATCTAGGGGTTAGCATTACTTGAATAAAAATTGTAGAATTAATTAGCCTCATAGAAGTCTTCCTCCAACCGGTAATCACCCCGCTAGACCAACCTACAAAATTTATATGTAAGAGGTCTTAGTCCTTCATAAATTTTCACAGATTTCTTGAAATTTTGGACCCAACCCCCATTGTTTCTTGGATAAAAATTGTATCTTACTTATGTAAATATACTAATCTATGCAAGGCATGTTTTCTCAAGGTACTAGCTAGCCTTTTGTCATTGAAAGTCATGCAAATTATGGGTGACCTTCCTTTGGGGTTTGGCCTACTCTAAGGGCCCCATAAAGTGTCTTTTGTTTCCCCTGCTAAATTTCCTTCTTTTCTTTGCTTTGGGCTATCAAGTTATGAGACTTCTTCCTCTCCCAATTATTGTTCCCTCCTTTAGACCATCTGTACTCAAACCCCCTTTAGTCCCTATTTGAGAAATGATCAATCTAAGAAGTCTATACCTTAAAGGATATCTCGACTATTCTAGGATTTTAATTAAATCCTCATAAGTGGAACACAAGGAGCTTTAACACCCCCCTTGTTCTCCTTGTTCTCCCATAATTTTATATCTCCCTAATTGCACCTACCTTCCCCCCAAATTCCCTAGAATGGGATTAGAAAAACTTAAACCTCCTAACTCATATTTTTCTCTTCTACCCTCCAATGGGGTCACAGACTTGTAAGACATTGGGTATGGCCATACTTCAAGATCTAAAAAGCGAAAATGCGCTTCAGATTTTAAATAAAAAGAAAGAACAAGTACATACTTACCCAATTCTTGAAGAGACTAATCATTTAGAGATGCATCCATCATAAGCTCTTGCAAGGTCAAGTTTATTTCCTTCTGCGGTCGTGCCCAAGGATCACTAAGTCCCAATGCTTCATCACTACCCTCTACCGACTTGGTCACCTCTATCACCACCTCTTTGGATCCTTAATCCAAATTTTTAGATTCACTAAGACTTGACAAACCCTCACCTATTTTTCCAATGGCCAAGTCATCTTCTTCCTTGGACAAATTTCCTACCAAATTCTTCTTAGAACTTGGGGATTCTCGTACTTTTCTTCGCCGTATATTCTTGTTTATTGCTGCAATACACATATATAACACATTAGTAAACCCTAAGGCCGAAATCAAGAGGCCATTCAGCAAGTAAACACATGTAAACAAGTAGGTCAGCGAAGTGTTTGACGAAATACCACAACCAGTAAAAAGTTTTAATAGACACCAAAACCGTGATGATCCTAGCATAATGGCTTGGGATCATTACAGGGGATGTCACCGGTGACCTGGGGTTTGAGAAGGAAAAGTCAAAGTGGCTAGATAAAGATCCCCTCTCACAAGTCACCACTGATCAGAAAGTTCGGTTTTATAACCAATGAAAGATAATGTGTCAAGTGTACCTACCCGGAACAAAGCAACAAGAAACTATATATATTTGCAAGTATACTTGCTGGTTAGCACTTCATAAAACCATGAACTTTCTTGATAAAAGAAATTTGCTGAATACGATGAAGTAAACAAAAAAATTATAAAAACAATCTTTGTAGAACAATACTTCAAGTTAAATGCCTTGAAAACAGCTTCAAGATGACTAAGAATCATTAACCATTGAAATCATAATACTAGCATTTGATAGAAGCAAATAAGACAAGGTATAAATCAGCCTTTTCAATTGATTTTATGAACTTTTAATGCTGCATCTAATGGATGTATCTTACTTTAGTAACGACAACAATATTGTTAGTAGGTTAGGCTATTATGGGGTTAGAAAGTGTTAGTAGGTTGCTCAAAGAGTAGGTTTTAAAGGTTGTGTTGATCAATTACTCAAGAGAGGACTTAGACTAGTGATTTTAGAGTAAATGGAGTCAAATAATGTAGCAACAAATGTTGAAGAAAAATGACAATGGAGAGTCAAAGACAAGAGAGAATGATAGGTTGGAGTTTTGGTAACCCAAGGCTCCAATTATCAAACCCCGGGGGAAACTAGCTACTAAGGTGTAGGTAACCCTAGGCCTTAGTAGATTTCCTCCCTCTTTAACTCAATGATGAAGGAAAATTGGCTAAGATGAAGCAGTGGATACTAAGGTGTTGCAATGGCAAGGCCTTAGCTCATGCTTCAAGAAAAATGGCCTTTTGACAATATCTAGTAGGTGAAATATTTTGAAGCTAGGACAATAACATGTGCTAGTCTTCCTAGGGTTTAATCGAGCAATTTCATCATCTTGAATGTAAATTCAAGATAAATAAAACCATAACCATTCAATTAAGAATAATTGCAGAAAATTCACTTACATACATCAAGAATAATCAAGAAAATCCCCAGTTGAACACATCCACCAAGAAGCTTGCCAAAATACACCAAATTCAGCTTCCTTCAACAAGTGCACCTAAAATTTCAGCCAAGAAACCCTATGGAGGGCGCAAATTTCAGTCCTCACTAAGTGTGAGTAAAAGATCATGAAAAATAAGAGGGATTTTCCATTTATTTATACAATACTAATGACCAGAATTAGGTCAAAAAGGCCGACATGACCAGTTACAAATAATATCTAGTTTTTACATTAAATGTCATAATTAAACCCTAAAACACGCTACTAATGTGATGTCATTCCCTTTTAGGGTGACGTTAGGCCCTTTTTGGGAAACGTTGGCCTCCTGGAGAAAAACGTTAGGCCTCCTTGGTGTTGATGATTGCAGCTATGTGAGACATTCTCTAGCTTACAAACCTGTGAGATGTGGATCATTGCAGCTATGTGAGTCTTTCTCCAACTTACAAACTTGAGAGAAAGCCCTTAAGAAGGGTATGTGGTTCCTACCTGAGACAGAGCTGGAATGTAGAGATGACCTCCTCCATTCAGAGAGTTGAGAAGAAATCTAGATGATTATCCAGAGGGAAAGGCGATTTGTTGAGTTAGACGTTCCTGTAGCTGAGCACAAGGTGAACGTGTGAAATTCCAAAGTGTTGGGTGCATCGTCATGTGAACATAAATGAAGATGATGTATTAGCCTCCTCTGAGCAGCAGAGTTAACGAGAAAATCCAGATGATTCTCCTATGTGAGGCAGTGGGAAAGAAGATCTGTAGAGTGGAAGTGCCTATGGACGAGCACAGGTGAACGTGTGAAGATCTAGTTCTTTTGTTTAATGCAGTGAGCCAGATATATGGACATCCCTATGGATGTGCCCCTAGTGGATACAGCGCACCTCCAAGAAGCTTCAGATCAAAATTCCGAGCATTTTGAAATTTTGGCCCTAGGGTTTCTAGGGTTTCGCCAATTTCTGCAGAAATTTTATTATTAGGGTTTTTGCAACTCATTGAAGGATCTCTTTAGCTCACCAGTGTTCTCTCATCTTTCAAAGGCTTATTGTTGGCAGTCATAAGTCCAACAAAACCTAAATGTGCTAGCCTAGCCTAGCCTAGTCATTACGTTTTCTAGCCTAGTTGACAAAGGGTTGTGAAGAATCTAAAATTATGATGAACAAAACTATGATGGAAGTTAAGCTTGACATTTTTGTATTACCCACAATAAGTCTTCCTTTGAAGTCTTATCTTCCAGAAACTTGAAGTTGCTTGATCTTCCTTTGAAGTCTTATCTTCCAGAAACTTGAAGTTGCTTGATGGATCAAGCAACTTCAAGTTTCTGGAAGATAAGACTTCAAAGGAAGACTTATTGTGGGTAATACAAAAATGTGTCATTGTGACATACCTCATTCATGAAGATGTCAAGAGGACAAAGATCAACCAAGAGCCATTGGAGAAATCATATCAGCACCCCCAGGTATGCACTTGTATATATATTATGTGTATCATTGTCATGAGGGAAATTGCAGGAGGAAGGAACCTTTTGCTGAAGTCATGGATCCAAAGGGATCTCAGTGCATTTAGAGGAACAACACACTCAAAGTGAAGACCCCAGGTTTGATTGTTGACATTGTCGCCAGACTGTCCTTGGTGAAACATCCTCCTCTCTCTCCAGTGCAATCCTATGATCTGTCTCTGCCCCTGGCTGGGGCCTCAACATCCATCTGGTGGGATTTTATCCCCATGGATGTCCAAACTAATCATCTCCCCATGTGTACCTGTCCATCGGGTGTGGCCTTGCAACATCAACAGATACTCCCTCCATGGGCTCATAAGTCACAGGGATCATAGCAATGTCAATCACATCTAATCATGAAGTTATTAAACATGTGCATAAAACCTCGTTTACCCGGACAAGTGCTCAAAGACATTATGCTAATCTACAAGCCAAGTTTGGAGGGGACGCTAGGACGTCCTATTGGGATAATGCTCATTGGATGTGGGATGTTCCTGGGTGAAGTCAAATCCAGGCCATGTGAGTGGATGATGTGGTAAGGGATGTCTGGGCAATGGGTGCAGTGATAGCAGGGAAATGTATGTACTATGGCTTACCTGTGGGTGCCTCTGAAGAGGGTGAGTTGCACCTTGTCATGGATGCAAATGTTTCCAAGCCCATTCATTCCTTTTATCTTTTATTCTTATTTCTCTTTTTCTTTCAAGAGGCTAGTTAGGGGACACTGCCCTGGCGTGGTGACCAGTGGTGGCAATGTTACCCACAAGCATTTCATTGAAATGAAAAGGTTGGCTCGTGATGGGACCCCCTTTATCTTGGCTATGCCACCAAGAGACACTACCCTAGCATGGTGACCAACTGTCAGTAGTGTCATACCGCTACATGCCCATGGATGTAATAGGTTGGCTCGTGATGAGACCCCCTATCCTCCAACTAGGTCTTGATTTATTATTTTTTATGGGTCCCTTTGTTTCTTGATGAGAATATTTTTATTGCTTTCTCGGGGATCCCTGGGCGAAGCATCTCAAGGTTTAATTCTTTTGGATTTTATCTTTTTCCAACTACTTTTACCCTCTGGGCCTTTAGCCCCTTCTTCCCATAAGGCAAGGTACAACCCTTAGATATTTGGCCAACCCAATGCCCGGACCAATGTAATGGGATGGATGAGTGGGAAAAATATGAAAAGTGGTAAGTGTGGTGGGAGCGGACGATGACCTCTCATGAATACCCCCAATGGCAACTCAAACCCTATGGGAACCATCTTACTAGGGCATCATGTTATTCCCCCCAGGTGTGGTCAAGTGGAATAGCATAAGGTCCAAGCACACGTGAGAAACAAAAAAGAATTAAATGCACATATTCAAAGGTTTTGAGGATTAGAGTGACACATACCATGATACCCGGACTTATTACCTCACAGAGCAAGATCCATTTTTGTTGCAGGACCAGGCCAATGTGATGGATGTTGTTGTTGTTGACAAAGTGGAGGCACTGAAGAATGAAAGGATGGGCCCTCCAGGGCCATTCTCAAGTCGATATGGCTCTCGGTACTCCATGTCTAGGACCTGTGGGCCTCGAGACATAATCTCCTTAGTTATCCCTAGGCTCGGGGATAACAGTACCAATGTTATTCCCTATTTCCCAAAAAACATCTAATGAGCAGAATTCCAATGGTAACATCGAGAGCTTTGACTGCAAAGGTGAGCATTCAATATGTGGGTCAAAACACAAGCTCAATTTTTTCTCCAATAATGGAGAATGCCCCCATAGCCATCGATCACCCAATGTCCATTGAGCATCATCTTTCGTCCTAAAAATGAACTTCAACCACCCTTCAACCAAAAGATGATAGAATGGAATATACCCTAACATAAGAGCTCATTCCTTTTCCATCCATTATTTTAGGGTTTTTTCCATCAATTGTCGTCCAAAGGAATTCCCCCTCAAAGCTCTACTTGACATCTAGACCACCTAGTGCATCTTGACATTCTCACCAAGCACCAATCTAACTTTTTGCCTCCTTTACTTCACACATTTTCTTCTACATTTCCCAAGATTGGACTACACCGCAATACTTTTCTTCCCTTTAGTCTTATTGCCACCTTTACCTAAGGACCCTATGGAATCCTTGCTCTCACAACTATGTCTTTCCACCTCACTTTGCCAAGATAAACCAACTCTAAGAACCACTTACAACGCCTTCCCTAATTGATTAACTGATTTTAAAAAGGATGCATCCTCCAATGGGCTAGAAACTATACTAGGACTAGCTACTCCATTGTCAAAGGAGGAAAATGATGGTGGGAAACCTATAACTCCTCCAAAAGTCTTGTCAAACAACGTAATTTCCTAATATTAGATTAGGGCATTATTGTGATTAACATCAAGGACCCTATCACCTCCTTCATCTGTTCTTTCTTCCTCGCTCGCAGAGACTTGAGGTTGGTTTTGAGAACTAATGTTTGTCCAACCCCTCTAGCCCCCCATGAGACCTTGCCACATGAGGCAAGCCTAGGGTGTCCGGTATGTTACCACCAAAATCTGCACTTAAAAGATAAGTACAAACCCTAGGGAAATGTGAGGACATCACCCACTATCACCTTGGTGATTGTCCTCCTCACTTTAGCTTGCCTCTTCTTTGGCACATGGGGGGGATTCCCTTAGATAAATTACTAATTTCTCTATTAATGTAGATCTGAAAATCAGATTAGTGAAGTAGGTTGTTTTA
The DNA here is from genome assembly GCA_009831015.1 of Picea engelmannii. Taxonomy (NCBI): domain Eukaryota; kingdom Viridiplantae; phylum Streptophyta; class Pinopsida; order Pinales; family Pinaceae; genus Picea; species Picea engelmannii. The sequence continues at coordinate 51,127 of ML841480.1, read as the reverse complement.
GGATTTTATAGTAGAAATTTGGTGGAATTGAAGAGAACAAGTGCCTCATCCTTATGGACTATGGAGTCGAGGAAACAAGATGACTAATAATCCTTAAAATGGAATGGAGAAATCAACATTGTTATCATCCAAAACTATACCAATTATATCAGCCAAATTAATGGGAAAACTTAATGAAATTTTCATTAAGATACATATTCACCTCCAATAAACATCAACTAGTGTACCATGCAATTCTAAATGCAAAAGAAAATAGCAAGACAGCCTCAAAGATGAATGAATAGCCAACAATTTCTTCATTAATGGATCTGATTACATCAAATCATGAAATGATCAAAACATCACTGCCAAATCCTTCTTCCGTAGCAAAAAACAACCCCTGAAATGGATGAAATACCTCCAAATAAGAAATGTACACCAGCAGATTACAATGGTAGTCTAGCACATCAATCCAACCTATAGAAAAGAAGAAGAAAATGGAAGCATAAATCTGTCATAAGTCTTTCCTCCCTTCCCTGCAAAGAACCTTATACTTGGCCTACAGGGGTTTTCTCCTCCACATCAATCCATCTTGCAAATGAGAAGCACTCCTCCTTTTATAGGATTTCTCTCTAACAACCTTTAGAGAGTTCTAGATCCATCTTTTCCTTCAAGAAAAATAACAATATATTATACATAGGTTTAGAAGCCTCCTAGGGTGGAGTTCTCTTCTAGATGGCACCTTTTTAGGGTTTGGGAATGATCAACCTTGCCAAATGTCATCCTCTCCTATAGGACGCTTCTCATTTAGTGATTGATTTGTGGAGATAAGGTGTCCATATCACTCATAAAATGGAACGCTCCCCTATTCTTAGCTTCTTTGATCAACTCACATGCTATAAATGAGCCTTCAATACCACATGTCATGTCCACAAGCTGGGTGCTCCTCATTCCTTGTGCATTTGACTTTTATTCTCGTCATAAAATTCTCCAATACCTCATCATTATGAGTGTAACCTCCCGGATCCACTTCTAACCACTTTGACTCATAATGCTTGAGTGTTGCCTCCTTATTTCTTGTCACGTACATAACTGATCGTTTGGGGTTTGTGCCATGTCTATACCTAGAGTAGAGAGTTCTCCAAGTCATGAACCTTGGACCCTTGTTAAATTATATGCACACATGGTATGGAATCATTAAGCTTTAAGACATGCTATAGATAGTGCATAAAACAGAGAAGAGCAGGCTCAGGAAAACAACCATACACAGCATAAATTGGACCACAAAGAGCCCTCTATGCTAGGCACAAGATAACTCTTGAAATTCAGCATTCCATCCCACAAGCAAGCTGAAAACAGCTTCAATGAAGGCACCATTCTTTAGCCAAGATTAGATATATATCATGCTGAATTTACCCTTCATAGAAAAGCCTTGCATGAGGTCAATTTTGGACTCCATAGATGCTGAAAATATCCTTTAATA
>ML841480.1:29889-44575 GCA_009831015.1 Picea engelmannii | reverse complement strand
TGGATGTGTTCCACTGTTCGTGACTATATGTTGTTGATCAAGTACTTGTGTGTTACTTGGTGTGGTAGTGTACCACTGGATTGTAGTTATGTACTACTATGGATAGACACAGTTGTGTTCTATTTTGTTTCGATTGCCTTGAATACTATTAGCAGTATTGGAAATGATTATCAATTAGATGGATAATCAAAGGACAGAGATTTCCCAAACGGAAAATGGTTCGGAGCATTTACTCTTCTAGATTAGAAGAATGTCTCTTGTATCACTCTGTGGAGTGAGCATCATGTCTAATTACTCAGATAGAGTATGGTTTGGAGAGATGCAGCTAATGACATTGATGATGATGATGATGATGCTCATGATCTAGTCATGATGTTGATGCTACCGGGTGAATGGTATGTTTTTGTGCTCAAGACCATTACTTGTAATACCTCCCTAGCTAGGAGGGAGTGTTGATATTATGGTAGCTGCGGGAGGTATTTACCTCCACGTGTAAACCTGACGAGGATAGAATACTCCGGGAAGCAAGAAGAAACCCTAATGAGTTGGCTAATAACCCTAGAAGACTTGTTGGCTCAAGAAGATAATTTATATTAGGTTATTAGCCTCCAAGAGAAGAAGTCAGCCATAAATAATAATATATACTGAATAGACAAATACCCAGAATGAAAAGTCGGCCCAGGCAGTTAGCCAGAATTAGTATAAATACAGGAGGCCAGTTCTCATTCTGGCAGACAGTCTCAGAATTGCAGAGCAACACTTGTGCGCACTGCAATTGCCCAGTTTCTGCGCAGGTTTGGAGGACAGCTGTTGTTGCAACTGCTACAGCTAGCAGTTATGCTTGGACTATCTCTTGGCTAGGGTTTGGACTATCTGATCAGCTCTTGTTGATGCGTTATCCTTGGGGAAAGGTGTGCTACTCTTTGTTTGGCTATCTAGCCTAGGGTTTGCTTTCGGAGTGATTCTCTATCAAGGTTAAGGTGCTCGGAGGGTGGCTTCGGCCTATGGTTGGGTAACAAGGGTATTGTCAATGGTAAAACGAGCACATCCACTTATATTTTAGCAACCAGAAATGTCAGCAGGCTGAATTTTCTGTCTCATTCATGAAGTGTCAAGTTTGGAACGACAACCATAGTAGCAATCATATCCAAGATTTACAAGTTACGGTCATCATGCCTGTACCAAATAAAGGAAAGGTAGCAAACATGGGATACTTTTTTTTTGAGACACATAGGCAATACAAGAACCTCAAAAACAAAGATTGAAATGCTTATTTACTCCTTCACAAGCCTGCAGATTTCATAAATAAAATATATAAAGAATTTTCAGAAAGATCTAATTTGACCAATAAACATATTTTAACAAAAGAAAAACCCTGTCACAAGCTAGAACCAGAAACTGAACTACAAAGACAAAATTTATAGACCATAACAATTTTTTTTTACTTATCTTTTGAAATTGCAGACCAACCACCAGCTGAGTGAGTTCTTGCCACCACACTGTAGGAAAATCCATAGCAGACGCCACCCCCTAGCTGGGCTATGATACCACCAGGGCAAAGCAGGGATAGTTAACAAAGAAATTTAGGCTCTAATCAATGTTTTCCTCTGTAGATTTCTTGATGACAAATCAGTCTTATGGCACCCACATACCTGCCCCACACAACACAATGAGTATTTCCTTCTCAGTTGTTTAGTACCTCATAAATTACTCACTCTCGTGCTATTCAGTGTGTGCATGGAAGGTCCAGACTGTGTCTCAAGTTTCAGTATAGTTTTCCATGTTTTCTTTGCTTCTACTCAAGGTTACCAACTTCCATTCATGGCCGGTTGGTCCATGATGGGTTTGGATCTCTTTCTCCAATGTGTAACCCCTCCAAACTCCTCTCTAACCATTTTCTTTCAAACCTCTTCTTCCCATTCGAATTTGTTTCTCATGCATAATGGATAGAATGTTCAAACTCATTCCCCTCCTAGTTCCAAGAATGTAGGGGAGACAGTTTGCTAAAATTTAGGAGTTGTGGCTTAGATTGAGGAGTTGGTTTCCTCCACTCCTCTTAACTCATTTTGATTTGAATTTCAAATTTGAAAATGGGTGAGGGTTCAAGATAGCATAAGTAGGTGATTTAGGCATAAGACCCCCCTTAGACTCCCTCACCTTTCCCCTCTTGTGGTATCATAGCCTCTGTAGGCACTCAAGCTCAACTGATTTTGGTCTTCTTCTTTATTAACTGCAAAACAAAACGAAGTACGATATTTACAGCACCATGATATGGTGTCGATGTAGCAAAGTTATAAAGCATCCATGCAAAGTATTTAAGCATTTAATTACAAATAATTCCAAGATTAAAATTTGGGATATTACATCCCCTCCCCCTTGGAATAACATTGTCCTCGATGTTATTTATTGAAGCAATGTCTATTGTGAAAATAGGGATGGATATGCCTCTCTCATGGCATCCTCCATCTTCCAAGTGGCCTCATTTGGGCCAAAGTGATTCCATTGCACTTTTACCCAAGCGATGGCTCAGTTCTGGAGCATTGTGACTTTCCTGTCTAGTATGCACAGGGGCTCTGGCTAGAAATCTCCCTCTAGTTCCACCTGGATAACATTCCAATCAATAACATGATTAGAATCAGGTTCATATTTTTTAAGCAAAGATACATGAAAACATTATGTATTTTAATATTAGAAGGCAAAGCAAGTTTATAAGCCACTAGTCCCATCCTTTCCAAAATTTCGAATGGTCCTCAATATATGGGTGCAAGTTTTGCATAGGCTCCAAGCTTCAGTGAACCCTTGTGTGGTTTCACTTTAAGATAAACATGTTCGCCGACTTTGGATTCTTTATGAGTCCGGTTTTTTTCTGTGTAAATCTTTTGTCTATTTTGGGTTGTCTTCAAGTTTTGTTTGATATTGATGACTTCTTTCTCCATGTCTTTCAACATTTCCGATACAAGCTTGATTCTATTTACTGGGTTTTCCCATATTATAGTTGTATTACACCTTCTTCCATATAGTGTCTCAAAAGCGCTCATATTTAAAGATGCTTGGTAACCATTATTATAGGCAAACTCGACCAAATGCAGGTATTCTTCCCATTTACTTTGTCTATTCATGACGTACATGCGAAGCATGTCTTCCATTATTTGGTTTGTTCTTTACGTCTGCCCATTTGACTATGGATGATAGGCAGTGCTAAAATTTAACTGTGTACCCAAGCCTTCGAATAGTCCTTTCCAAAATCTTGATGTAAACTTTAAATCTCTATCAGATATGATTGTGGTAGGTATTCCATGCAATCTGAACATTTCTTTCATGAAAATATCTGTAATATTGACTGCTTTAAATGTGGACTTTATAGGAATGAAGTGAGCATCCTTGCTCAATTTGTCCACTACAAACATGATGGAATCATGTTGTTTTACTGTCTGCGGTAATCCTCTGATAAAGTCCATGCTAATCACTTCCCATTTCCATTTAGGAATGGGTAAAGGTTGCAACAATCCTGCTAGATGTCTATGTTCTGCTTTGACCTGTTGACATTCCAAGCATCTTGCAATATAGTTTACAATTTCATTTTTCATTCCAGGCCAAAAATAGTATTTCCTTACTGCAGAAATCATTTTTTGGTAACCTAGATGTCCTTAGTAAGGTTTATTGTGCATTTCATCCAAGATAAGTATTTTTAACTCCTCTGCATTAGGGATGTACAATCTGTCCTTATAGATCATCAATACTTCTTCATTTATCTAATAACCATCAAATTTTTGGTTTGGTGGCTCTTGTTGTCGGCCTTCCTTTGCTTGTAGAAAGTACTCATCCTTATTCAAGGCCTCTTTTATCTTGGACTTTAGATTAGATTCACAAGTGTTGATAGTTGCCAAGTGTATAGCCTGCAAACTTATGCTAAGTGCATCTTCTACCTTGTTCTCTTTTCCCTTTATCAATATTTTGTAGTATTCGACCAGTCCCATAAATGACCTTATATTAGTCACATTCTTTGGAGTGGACCAGTTCATAATGGCCTTGATCTTTTCTAGATCAATCGATATTCCTTGTTTTGATATGATGTGTCCTAAATACTATATCTACCTCTAATATAAATCACATTTACTGAACTTGGCATACAGTTGATGTTATCTTAGTGTTTGCAAGACCAATATGAGATGTTCCTCATGTTCTTCTGTTTTAGAGTAGATAAGGATGTCATCGTTAAAAACGAATACAAACTTATCCAGATATTTGCTGAAAACATTATTCATGAGACAAATGAAGGTAGCTGGTGCATTGGTAAGTCTAAATGGTACCACCGTGAACTCATAATGACTGTACCTTGTTTTGAAAGCTATCTTATGAATATCCTCATCTTTAATTCTGACTTGATGATACCCTAATCTCATGTCAATCTTTGAAAACACTTTTTCTACTTGTATTTGATCGAAAAAATTATTAATTCGGGGCAAAGGGTACTTGTTTTTCACTGTCATTGTGTTAAACTGTCTATAGTGAATGCATAGTCGAAGAGTACCATCCATTTTCTTCACAAAAAATACAGTTCCTCCCCAAGGTGACACACTTGGTCTGATATACCCCTTGTCTAACAAATCTTGTATTTTCATCTTGAGTTCCATCAGTTCAGGTGTACTCATTATGTATAGAGCTCTTGATATAGGTGCAAAACCAGGCATGAGATCAATTCAGAAATCAATATCTCTTTTAGGAGGTAGACCTGGTATCACTTCTAGAAAGACATCCTTAAATTCTTGGAGTTTTGGATAGTCTTCAATATTTGACTCTTTGTTTTCTGTTGACTCCAATACATGAACTGCATATAAGTGACAACCTTTTTTGGCACTCCTTTTTACCTGTAAGGCTGAAATCTGTCTGATAGAAATAGTTCTCAGAGTGCCTTTCACTAAACTTGGATTCCCTTCATCATATATGCATCAAAGGTCTTATTGTAGCAATCCAACTTTACTTTATGTGTTGTCATCCAATCCATGCCAATTAAGGCATCATACGAACCCAAGGTAAAATATTCAAATTCACCCTTGTGAGGAGTCCATTCATTTCCACTGGGCAATCTTCTATCAATTCACAAACTTTTCTCTTTACTCATGTAGCCAATTGAACTAACCAGGATATCTTGTGTTTTCTTTTTTGAAGGATACATCATACATGTATCAACAATATTAGGTGAAATGTAGCTATGACTAGATCCATGATCAATTAGAATAGAAATATATTTCTTAGCAATCTTACCATCAACTTCCACCATTGATGCCTGGTGGTCTTCCTATCGATCCTCTAATGCAACATATATTTTTGGAATAGTCTTTTCTACATCATTCACAGTTGCGGCTTCTTGTTTAGTGTAGGTATTCTTCTTAGTTTCTTGCCTATAAGGACAGTCCATGAGCAGATGCTCTTCTTCGCATCCCCAACACTTGAGAGGCCCTTTCTAAGGCTCCCTTGGATTTCCTGCCACTGACTTTGCTGGTTTGTTTCCACTCTAAGATGGAAAATTTTGTTGAAAGATGCTTCATGTTGAATGGTTTGGTTTGGTTTAAACCAAACCATCCAGCACAAAGCAACTTTCAGTAGAATTTTCCATCTCAGAGTGGAAACAAACCAGCAAAGTTAGTGGAAGGAAAGCCAACGGAGCCTTGGAAAGGGCCTCTCAAGTGTTGGGGATGCGAAGAAGAGCATCTTCTCATGGACTGTCTTTATAGGCAAGAAACTAAGAAGACTACCTACACTAAACAAGAAGCTGCAATAGTGAATGATGTAGCAAAGACTATTCCAAAAATATATGTTGCATTAGAGGATCGATAGGAAGACCACCAAGCATTAGTGGTGGAAGTTGATGGTAATGTTGCTAAGAAAGATATTTCTATTCTAATTGATCCTAGATCTAGTCATAGCTACATTTCACCTAAGATTGTTGATACATGTATCCTTCAAAAAAGCAAACACAAGATATCCTAGTTAGTTCAATTGGCTGCATGAGTAAAGAGAAAAGTTAGTGAATTGATAGAAGATTTCCCACTGGAAATGAACGGACTACTCACAAGGGTGAATTTGAATATTTTACCTTTGGGTTCGTATGATGCCTTAATTGGCATGGATTGGATGAAAACACATAAAGTAAAGTTGGATTGCTACAATAAGACCTTTTATGCATAGATGATGAAGGGAATCCAAATTTAGTGAAAGGCACTCCGAGAACTATTTCTATTAGACAGATTTCAACCTTTCAGTTAAAAAGGAGTGCCAACAAAGGTTGTCACTTATATGCAGTTCATGTATTGGAGTCAATAGAAAACAAAGAGTCAAAGATTGAAGACTATCCAAAACTCCAAGAATTTAAGGATGTCTTTCCAGAAGTGATACCAGGTCTATGTTCTAAAAGAGATATTGATTTCTGAATTGATCTCATGCCTAGTTTTGCACCTATATCAAGAGCTCTATATAGAATGAGTACACCTGAACTGATGGAACTGAAGATGCAAATACATGGTTTGTTAGACAAGGGATATATCAGACCAAGTGTGTCTCCTTGGGGAGCACCTGTACTATTTTTGAAGAAAAATGATGGTACTCTTCGACTATGCATTGTATATAGATAGTTGAACAAAGTGATAGCGAAAAAAAGTACCCTTTGCCTCGAATTGATGATCTGTTCGATCAGGTACAAGGAGAAAAAATGTTTTCAAAGATTGACTTGAGATCATGGTATCATCAAGTCATAATTAAATATGAGGATATTCATAAGACAAATTTCATAACAAGGTACAATCATTATGAGTTCACGGTGGCACCATTTGGACTTACCAATGCACATGCTACCTTCATGTGTGTCATGAACAGTGTTTTCAACAAATATCTGGATAAGTTTGTATTGGTCTTTATCAATGACATCCTTATCTACTCTAAAACAAAGCAAGAACATGAGGAACATCTCATATTGGTGTTCCAGACACTAAGAGAACATCATTTGTATGCCAAATTCAGTAAATGTGATTTCTATTAGAGGAAGATACAGTATTTGGGACATGTCATGTAAGAACAAGGAATATCAGTTGATCCAAAAAAGATCAAGGCCATTATGAACTGACCCACTCCAAAGAATGTGACTGATATAAGGTCATTTATGGGACATGAAGGATACTACAAAATATTCATAAAGGGAAAAGAGAACAAGGTAGCAGATGCACTTAGCATAAGTTTGCAGGATGATATATACTTGACACCTATTACCACTTGCGAAGATGATCTGGTCCAATATAAAAGAGGCCTTGGATAAGGATGAGTACTTTCTACAAGCAAAGGAAGGCCTACAACAAGAGCCACCAACCAAAAATTTGATGGATATCGGATAACTAAAAAAGGATTGATGATCTATAGGGACAGAGCGTACATCCCTAATGTAGAGGAGCTAAAAAGATGTATCTTGGATGAAATGAACAATAAACCTTACTCAGGACATCGAGGTTACCAGAAAATGATTTCTACAGTAAGGAAACAGTATTTTTGGCCTGGAATGAAAAATGAAATTGCTGACTATATTGCAAGATGCTTGGAATGTCAACATGTCAAAGCAGAACATAGACATCGAGAAGGCTTGTTGCAACCTTTACCCATTCTTGAATGGAAATGGGAAGTGATCAGCATGGACTTTATCATAGGATTACCGAAGATGGTAAAACAACATGATGTCATCATGGTTGTAGTGGACAAATTGAGCAAGGATGCTCAGTTCATTCCTATAAAGTCCACATTTAAAGAAGTCAATATTGCAAAGATTTTCATGAAAGAAATCTTCAGATTGCATAGAATACCTACCACAATCATATCTGACAGAGATTCAAAGTTTACATCAAGATTTTGCAAAGGATGTTTCGAAGGCTTGGGTACACAGTTAAATTTCAGCACTGCCTATCATCCACAGTCAGATGGGCAGACGGAAGGAACAAACCAAATACTGGAAGACATGCTTCGCATGTATGTCATGAATAGACCAAGTAAATGGGAGGAATACCTGCATTTGGTCAAGTTTTCCTATAATAATGGTTACCAAGCATATTTAAAGATGGATCCCTTTGATGCACTATATGGAATAAGGTGTAATACACATGTAAGATGGGACAACCCAATAAATATAATCACACTTGGACCATAAATGTTGAAATACATGGAGCAAGAAGTCATCAATATCAAACAAAACTTGAAGACAACCCAAGACAAACATAAGAGTTACACAGACATAAACTGGACTCATAAAGAATTCAAAGTCAACGAGCATGTGTATCTTAAAGTGAAACCACACAAGAGTTCACTGAAACTTAGAGCCTATGCAAAACTTGCACCCAGATATGTGGACCATTCAAAATTTTGGAAAGGACAGGACCGATAGCTTATAACCTTGCTTTGCCTGTTAATATTAAAATATATAATGCTTTTCATGTATCTTTGCTTAAAAACAATGTACATGATTCTAATCATGTTATTGATTGGAATGTTATCCAGGTGGAACCAGAGGGAGAGTTTCAGCTAGAGCCCGCGTGCATACTAGACAGGAAAGTCACAATGCTTCGGAAGCGAGCCATTGCTTGGGTAAAAGTGCAATGGAATCACTTTGGGCCAAATGAGGCCACTTGGGAGATGGAGGATGCCATGAGAGAGGCATATCCATCCTTATTTTCACAATAGACATTGCTGCAATAAATAACACCGAGGACAGTGTTATTCCAAGGGGGAGGGGATGTAATATCCCAAATTTTACTCTTGGAATCATTTGTAATTAAATGCTTATTGTTTGCATGGATGCTTTATAACTTTGCTACATTGACACCATATCATGGTGCTGTGAATATTGTACATCTTTTTGTTTTGAAGTTAATAAAGAAGAAGACCAAAATCAGTTGAGCTTGAGCGCCTATAGGGCCTATGATACCAAAAGGGGGGAAAGCTGAGGGGGTCTAAGGGGGCTTATGCCCAAATCACCTACCTTATGCTATCTTGAACACTCACCCATTTTCAAATTTGAAATTCAAAGAAAAAATGATTTAAGAGGAGTGGAGGAAACCAACTTCTCAATTTAAACCACAACTCCTAAATTTTAGCAAACTGTCTCCCCTACATTCTTGGAACTAGGAGGAGAACTTGAGTTTGAACTTTCTATCCATTATGCATGAGAAAAAAGTTTGAATGGGAAGAAGAGGGCTGGGAGAAAAAGGGTTTGAAATGAGTTTGGAGGGGTTAGACATTGGAGAAAGAGAGCCAAACCCCATCATGGACCAACCAACAATGAATGGAAGTCGGTAACCTTGAGTAGAATCCAAGAAAACATGGAAAACTCTGTTTAAACTTGAGACACGGTCTGGACCTTCTATGCACACAATGAATAGCACGAGAGTGAGTAATTTATGAGGTACTGGACAACAGAGAAGGAAATACTCATTGTGTTGTGTGGGGCAGGTATGTGGGTGCCATAAGACTGATTTTTCATCAAGAAATTTGCTGAGGAAAACATTGATTCGATCCTAAATTTCTAAGTTAACTATCCCTGCTTCACCCTAGTGGTATCATTGCCTGGCTAGGGGTGGCATCCACTGTGGATTTGTCTATGGTGGGGTGGAAAAAGCTTTCTTAGTTGGTGGTTGGTCTGCAGTTTCAAAAGATAAGTAAACAAACTTTGTTCTAGTGTATAAATTTTGTCTTTGTAGTTCAGTTTCTGGTTCTAGGTTGTGACAGGGGTGTTCTTTTGTTAAAATTTGTTTACTGGTCAAATTATATCTTTCTGAAAATTATTTATATATTTTATTTATGAAATCTGCAGGCTTGTGAAGGAGTAAAAAGCATTTCAATCTTTGTTTTTGAGGTTCTTGTATTGCTCGTGTGTTTCAAAAAATAAGTATCTTGTGTTTACTATCTTTCCTTTATTTGGTATAGACATGATGACTGTAACTTGTAAATCTTGGATCCAATTGCTACTATGGTTGTAGTTCCAAACTTTATACTTGATGAATGAATGAGAAAACCCATCCTGCAGACATTTCTGGTTGTTAGAGATGATTTTGTAGTTTGATAATCTACGGTTGTGCCCATTATTTGTTTTACTATTTATGAAAAAATGATTCATCTTCTGAGATTCTTGAGATGATTAATTCTACTTATCGTGCATTTGGGTCTAGTAATTATATTGTTTCGATATATTGATTAGTATTTATACTAAGGCCAAAATGGTCCATGAATCATATGAAATATATCATAAAATGGGGAGGCATGGACTAATGCTTCATTCAAGGTCATGCAGTATCCTTATTTGATCGAATTCAAGCTTCTCAAGCCAGCTTCTACACTTGGGTTCCATTGAATCTGTAGTTTTTAAACATTAGTTCCTTCAAAATATCATTTTCCAATCCATTTTTGGTATGTTACAATGGTAGACTATGTGAGTGTATAGGTTTCAAATCCTTGGATTCTGAGCCATTTTACCCAGGTCAAGCATTCGAACTTTAAAATCATAGAATTCATCCATGAAAAAGGAGAATTAGCTATTGAGGATTTGCAATTTGTCTCAATTCTTTGAAGGCCATTGGATGCACCATATTAATTATTGGAACTGGAAAAGTTTTGGGAGAAATGGTGATTGTTTCAACTATATAAAAAAATTTCAATCTAGGCTCCCTAAGGGTTTGTAAACTCTCGGCCTTCTCATCCACGTTTGGATTTGAACCTTACTTTTTCCCTTAGCAGTTAAGGGTTTTAAGGGGTTTCATGATTAATTCTTAACATATGTGGGTTTTAACTTTGTGTTGAAATCTGTCTTAAAGAGTGTAGAATGTTGTGTTATTGTCAAGTCGTTCTCCACCTTGGATGTTTGTTCTGTCTTGGTGCATGTTGCCTACCCAACTCTGTACTAACTGTTGATGTCTCCTCTGTTTTCTCCTAATCTATATATCTCTTTTTACAGGTGTAGTTTATTTTAATGAAAAATAATTTATACCTTCAGATTTGGGGTGTTTAGTAAGAACATATTGAATCCAATCACTTTTTCATTGACAATGAGATTAATGAAGTTCAGAGAGCACATAAAACAGGGAATCATGATAAGTTTGGATGGTTATGAGGGATTCTGTTCACTAGTAAAAAAAAATTATGTTTTGAAAATAAAAGTATATGTTACTAAACATTTGCCTTAAGTATATTTAAGAGTCAAACAAGTGAAACTTGTAACATATGACAGAGTTATGTGGACAGGGGGTTGTTGGGATAGTGATCTGAAAAATCCTTATATGCTTATTAATCTTAAATACACAATAACATATACTTGATCTTCGAAATAAAAATGATCGCTTGATTGTTTGCAATTTACATGTGAAATACTTATCTATCCAAATACACTTTAATGATAAACAACTTGCCAAATAACTGAGCGGAAATAGAACAATAATATTAAAATCACATACATAGCTTTGATAACAGAGTTTACTCAATTTGGGTTACATCTCCGGGTCCCCTTCCAATAGAGACCTCTTTATTAGTGCTCAAATGCTTATGTTTTACAATGACCTTTTTCTGCATTTCTAAAACTCAGAAACTAAGTATGCCATCGAATTCCTTGCGAAATTTCGATAAAAATGAGTATAAAGTTCTTAAAATTTCGTGTCGGAACCTTGTGGCACGCATTATGGTGTAGCCTCCAAGTTTAGTTACCCTCAGGCATAAACTTCAAGACTGCACTCTGCATAATAACGAGTCCTTTGCCTCATACTATGTGCCATTAAATAGGGTGCGGGCCCTTAACTTCCCTCCGGAACAATAGGAAAACATTAAATAATTTGTTTGGGAAACCCCATAATGAGAGGTACCCGTGGTCTAACGGTTAAAACGTTGGCGCATTGTGTTACGGGTCGAGGTTTCAAACCCCACCGACCATCGTTTATTGCATTGGTTTTTGTTACAACAGTGGCATATGGTATATATATGGTATATGGTTATAACCAAAGTTTTAACACCCCCGTGCATGCGAATATAGGTGGTCACATTGCACAACATATAACCATGGGTTGAGGGCTAGGCCCTCGACCCTTTTTCTGTCCAACCATGCCATATTACAACTTTAAATACATATGAGACCATACATATGTTAAGTCTCATCGTGTGGTCTATTGGTAAAGCACTTGGGTAAGGTTATGGGAGGTCGTGGGTTCGACCCCTGTCGACTCCCATAAAATTTTGATATACATAAACCATAATTGGCCAATGGGAGGTTGCCACATGGAGGCCTCTCATTGGTCTTTCCTTGCCACGTGTCAACACACAACTGGTCCACTTGGATTGTAGGAATTTCCAAGTCACTTTTCTAACTGGACATGCCATGTCACCTGCCTGCCATGTGTCGCCATACGAGGTTGCCACGTTAGCACTATATGACCTGTACGGTCATGCCACATGTCACCCTTTCAGTGGTGACACATGTCACTTTGACCTCTTTGACTTTTGCCTTTTTTCCTTGGTGTTATCACTGAAATTTCGTCCGCACATGGTTACAAGAACTCAGCATTGTCAAACAGTAATGAAGTCATTCATGGACTTGAATTAATACCACAACATTCAAAAAGGTCAAAAACTATACAAAGTAGTGAAAAATTGAAGAGCGCTTTGCACACTTTGGGCGCGCGCGCACATGCGCGGAATAGGGACGTATAAAGCGCGCACAGGCGCACGATGCGCGATTGTTAGCACAAAAAGCCGCGCACCTGCTAAACGACGCATTTATGAATGTGGTCGGCCTCCCAACCACTTCTGGTTCAGCTCCCAAGCCGATTTGACCTCCAAATCCGGGCTGAATCCGAATGGTGGGCTGGTCAAAGACCTAATAATGCCCTAAATGGCCTCTTTTCACACTACAAAGGAGTTACACAATAACCCAATGCAATGCTATAAAAAGCCATGAATGCACCTCATTTTCTCAAGGAATTCCAAGTAATGTTATGCTGCCTAGATTGTTTTAAGGACTCCATCCTTGACAAGAACACATTGGCACCATTTCATTGAGCAATCCACCTCTCCATTGAGTGGATTTGCAAAGAGTTCTTTCACCACTATTCTCATTTTCTTTGTTGTAAGGAGAGCAAGCTTGTGAGGGTCCAAGAACCTTCCCTTGGAGGAAGAAGGGACTCATAGTCCCCTTTCTTCTTGGTGCTTTGATTTCATCAATAGACCAACCTCTAATATTGGTGACATGGGTCTTTTTGTTCTTTGTTTTCTATGCTCATGATTTTAATTCTTATTGCACCTATTAGTCTAATTCTTAGTTATAATTTTGTTTTTCTTTCTCTAACTCTTTTCTCTACAGCTGTCTTGCTTAGCAGACCCAACTGGGCATGCTAGCACCTCGATTTCTGCTCACCAAGGTGACGAAGGAGGTGCAACAGATTGGCGACTCCATTGGGGAGAGGTATCAAATTCCTACCTCATTTGGGTTTATTTTGCTCTTCTTTTAGTTTGTTTAACTTGCAGGTGCACTAACCGGCCTAAGCCGACCTGCCAACCATCCAATTCAAAGGAGAATTGAGAGAAATCCATCCGGATTTTTCTTTCTCGGCCGTTTGTCACAGGTGCGCGGGTATTCTACCCCACAGACGTGCATCGTGCGTGCATGCGCTTAAGTAACAACATTTCTCTTCGCGCATGCGCTTAAGTAACAACATTTCTCTTCGCGCATGCGCTTTCAGACCCATCTCTGTTCGCGCGCCTGTGCTCTGTGCGCCTCTGTCTGCACTAGGGGCCACGCATCTAAGCAAAATTTCACATTGTAAGTTGTTGGGATGTGGGGAAGGTTATTTGCCTTCTTAAAAATGATGTCAAGCATGCTCTAAAAACTGCACCACACTTAAATCCCCTCATCATATAAAGGGGATAGTCAAACACACATAGGCACTTAGGAGGATAAAAATCAATTTCCCTTATTTGCTTTTTGCCACATGGATGGCTTGTTTTGACTTACAATCTAAAGTGAAAATCATTTTTAAACACATCTAACTTACATTGGGACTAGAGGTTGAATTACAATCGCTTAGTATGCTCTTCTCTCGCGCATTCAAGCGACCTTGAGAATCAGAAAAAGATTGTGAAACAATTTCATCTCCCTTAAACAAAATTTAAAACCTTTAGGAGAGGACAACGGCCCTTCTTGGGACCCCTCTTAGTTTTCTTGTTCAAACACATTTTAATATTGTAACGGGCCCATACATGCCCACATGCTACAAAGATAGGATAGTGTTTGAAATTTTGCTTTCTTAGATCAAAACACTAGGGAAGTTTAAAGGTTTGTAACGGGCCCATACATGCCCACATGCTCAATCTAGGATAGTTTCAAGCTTTTCTTAGATTACATCACAATAGGGAGTTAAAGGATAGTAACGAACCCACATGTCCACATGCTAGCTTCCTAGGGATTTTGAATTACGCAAGGTTGTACCAAAGGCATTTAGTTAATTAGGTAATCAAACTCTTGTAAGAACCAAGCAAAGTCCACATGCAGCAAGGTGACATCTAATTCACTAAAAATTGGCACACTTTCACTCACACACAAAAGTCACTTATCACTCACATAGCTTCTTCTTGAAACGTGGAGGTCTAAGTAAGTTTCCTCCAAAAAGGGATTCTGAAA
>ML841480.1:0-19754 GCA_009831015.1 Picea engelmannii | reverse complement strand
CTAGAATTCATCTAATAATTCACATAGTAATTAGGGTCTACCCCCCTTGGCTTCCCTAGGAGTAAGCCTAGACGGAAGAGGTTCAAGTCAAAGTGACAGCATGGGCTTTGAACCTAGGTATTGTGCCTCTAAGGACACACTTAATGAGCAGGACTTAGCTCACGTTTGCAAGTGTGTATAAGGACGGCAACAGAGTCTCTAGATGAAGATCGACGATCTTCCTTACAGAACAACGAGGCAGCTAAAAAACGATCCAAGACTACCTTTGATCGCTATGTCAACCTTCGATCATTCCGCGAAGGCGACCTCGTCCTGGCTTATGATATCACTCACGATACCTTTGGACACGGCAAATTCGAATCACTTTGGCATGGCCCTTACATTATCCAACATTGCCTCACCAAAGGCGCATACATCCTGACCTCCCCCGAAGGCCTCTCTCTCAAGGAACCCATCAATGGGTTGTATCTCAAGAAATTTTATGCTTAAAAGTAGTCATTCTACTTTAGGTTATTTCATTTCTAGCGTTTTTAATCTTTTTTCTCCTTCTCTCACGTCTAAACTATCATTTGTGCTATTGACAGATGCTTCCTCCACCAGCCTACCACATCGGTTACGCCGACGGCGCCAGCCGTTGGACACAAAATCTCGCTTCGGCTGCTTGGGCTCTTTACACCCCCTCACATGAAATGCTCCATTCAAGCGACATATGTTTGGGGTCAGCAACCAACAACCAAGCCGAATACATTGCGGTCATTGGCCTCCTGGCCGACGCCCAACATCATCATATTCGTCACCTTAGCGTCTTCCTCGACTCTCAACTAGTCGTTCTCCAGCTCAACAATGTGTACCACGTACGCGATCCGTGCCTCTTTCGCAAATACCTGCAGGTTAGGCTTTTATCTCGACATTTTGATTCCATTACATTTACACATATTCCAAGACAATTGAATCAAATAACAGATCAAATAGCTAACATGGTGTTAGATTGGCATATATCACATCAAGCTACACATACCTAAACATATCACAAACACTTGTCACAGCATATATATAGAATAGACGTACTCAAAACATCAGCAAAAAACATGTAGACAACATCAGGATCTCAAAAATGTATACTCATGTATATATATAAAGGCCCATCAGGCCATCCGAATGTTTACATACAAAAATACATGTATCCGCAGGCCAATGCAGCACCTCGGTACAAAAAATGGGCTCACCAGCCTATATACAACAAAAAGATATACATCATGCACCCCTCATGGTGCCTCTATCGCCCCACCACCTGCCCCTCCCTCAGGCGGTGGCGGCCCACCACCACCTGCCTCAGGCGGTGGTGGTCCACCCCCTACAGGACCCTCCTGCCCCGGTGGCAGGCGTCCACTCATCATAGCAGCAACCAGTGTTGCTCGTCGCACTATGACCCGCCATGGTGGCGATACCCCCACACACTGCTCCAGGAAACTCTCATCCTGGATGCACGTCCACATGCCCTCAGGCACATTGTGCAACACCGTCTCCAGACGACGGCGTATCTCATCAAAATCCACTCCGGCTGCCGCCGGAGGAGCGTGTGATGGCCCCGCACCAGGGTCATCAAACCGGTGCCTCTTCGCTGCCCTCTTTGGCTCAGCTGGTCGCCCCGCGGCATCCTCCTGCCGACTTCTCTCCCCCTGCGGTCGTCTCTCCGGCTCTCGACGAGCCGACACTCTCTGCATCTCCATCTTGCACCCGCGAGGTGCCACATCTGCACATGCAAAAAAACAAAACAACAGATAGTATCAACAACTATATCATATACATATGGACTGCTATCTCAAAAAAACAACATAAACCAAAACATGCACACCAATACTAAAACATACCTCAATGGTCAAACACCTCCCCTGGAGGTAGCACCATGTCCAGGTCACCCCGGAAGTCCACCCCAGCATAGGGGTACCGAAGTATCACCTGCGGCATCTGCCGCCATACCTGTGTCGCCTCTGCCGAAAAGAAGTGGCCACCTTCGCCACCACCGTGACGAAGCAAAACTGTAGACCACCGCCTCAACCGTGGCTCTCGCGCCCCCGACATCTCCAGTAGGATCCTCGGGCGCAATATCGGCACCCTCTCTAAAAACCAGGCCACTAGGATAGACCTGAACGCAAACTCCCCTCCACCAGTGGACCGACAGTGGTCCAACTGCGCCACCATCCTAGCATGCAGCGTCAGCCCCCAAGCGAAACGCTCGCCGACCAACACTCTCTCCATCACCAGCAGTTGGCCACCACTAATCCGCTGGGTCGCCAGTGACCCATACACCCGCACAATCATCGCTGCTATACAGCAATGCGCCAGGGAATCTATAGCCGCGATACTCACCATAGTCCCAGACATAAAGTCCCGACCTGAGCAGTATCTCTAGTTAATATCGGCCAACAAAATAGTCCTGGGCAACACCGGCTCCGTCGGTAGGGGCGTTCCCCGAAAGGGGATCCTAGTCAAGAAATATATATCCTCCACCGCAGTGAAGGGGATCTGCTCTCCTCGTACGAGGAAGCAGTGTAGCTCCGGACTCCACATCTGGATCAGGAACTGCAACAGATACTCCTGTGCCCGTATCAACGGGCACTCAAAAAACTTTAGCAACCCACAGGTTGCCAAAGTCGCACGCACACCAAGCCCCTCAATGGCCACGACGTCTCGCAACTGGGCCTAGTCTCGCTCTCGCCACCGCACTGGCATCGTCACCACCGTCCACCTGCAGACAACACAGAGCCCTATATCAGCTCATGAAACCATCACCAGCATCAAAAAGACTTGTTTTTAACACTTCAACCTTGCCTCTTAGGCGCAGTTTTGCTACCCACAGGCATGCACACATGCGCACCTGTTCACTACACAGGTGCGCACATATGCGCGCCTGTTCACTACACAAGCGCGCACACATGCGCGCCTGTGCACTACACAGGTGCACATCAATGCGCACCTATTTTGTTTCACAGGCACGCCCCTACGTGCACCTGTTCACCATACAGACGCGTAGAGATGCGCGCCTATCAAACCCACAGACGCGCACAGGTGCGCGTCTATTCAGCTCACAGGCGCGCCTTAAATTCCCTCTACCGCACCCCCATGCGCGTATAACCGGTGTACAGGCGCGCACGTATGCGCGCCTATCACCGGATCGCCCGCGCATGTGGGGCCCATATCCCCTAAATACCTCTGTACGGCCCCCCGTACAGCCCCTGCCCAAAAATTGAAAACCTATTTCTATGAAGGATGATCAAACCACTAACCTGACACTCGCAGATCCTCAATCGGCTGCCTCGTCCTCCCCAAATCTCCCAATCTCCTCTGAAAACTGCTCGTCCAGTCACTATTGCAGCAGGTACAAATGAGGTGGCAATGTGGGCCCTACAACTATATATAGGGCTTTTGCCAAAACTTCCACTCACCTTTCTGGGAGCCCACGGTGTCCATTTTTCAATCCGTCTTCAGCCACAGGATCAGCATCCCGTCACCTACATCACAACAGTCCCTGGGTCGCTTTTCATTCTGAGCCCCCAGGGCACCTTTTTTTTATATCATGGTCAGGTACGCACGCGCATAGTCACATTTATCAAATACATGCTCATATCTTTGATTCTCTTCAGATATTGTTCACTTTGGGAATTTGGTTTTCATGTGTGCAGGTACTTGCTCATCATCCATCGACACAACCCCTTCAGGTATATACTCATCACTGGCATGTAGTCTTTCCCATTGTCTCGCACTTTCATTTCCAGTCACACCCTCTGATGTTTACCTCTAGGATCCCCATTCCCAGCTCTGCAGTACCCACACCTCCATTTTGCATCTTCGGTACTGTTACCCGGTAGCATTCTTACCCACATGAGTTGTCCCATTCATAGCACCTTTTGACACTTTTGACACTCATGTTGTTCTTCATTACCCTTTAGGGATGGGAGTCCCGATAGTCTTTCATCATGTCGCGAATCAACCACATACTCCTCCTCATTTTGCTAGCTTTCCCACACGGACTCCCAGATTATCTCTTTTCGGTTCTATTTTTTACCTGCACCTCCGCAGTATCATGAACCCTTCATTTCATCCACAATCAGTTTGCCCACCTGCGAACCTACCTTCATTTCACCTACCTCATACAGAAACTAACCAATGGGGTCCCCACCCTTCATCAATTTTCCAAGAAAATTCTGCCCTCCATGGGCCACCCATATCACACTGGGGCACTCGTTTCTGTATTTGTACATTTCTCCCCAAATTATTCGTTATTTATTATACAAACGCCTTTATTTCCAGTCATTTCATTATCTTTTTGTCGTCCCCTTTGGCGACTTGCTTCCCTCCTTTTGGCCAAGCACAACCCATGTCACCCTTGGTTGGAGCATTACTCATCATCTACTCTTGCCGGCATCGTCCACATATTCAGAGTACACCACAGGTCACTTACCTCTACCCTCTGCATTTGTTCACTTTGTCCCGCCTCTGGCACAACTTATCCCCGGTCTTGTCGTCCCCCTGACACTTGACCTCGTTACACGGTTGCGACCACTTTTTATCTCATACATCCTCCAACTAAGGGCAGTCTTGAGTCTTCCCACTTCTTGACTTCGTCCATGTACCTCTACCACTTCCTCACCTCAGTAGATTCCACGAAGCCCTTTGCTTCTGGGAGTCGCGTTCCCCTTTTGTCGACATCAGCACAATTTTCCGGAAGGGCGACAGTATCTTGATTCTCATTCTCCATTCAATGAGAGATCTCGGACGACACAGGGTGAAACACCATTGCTCCCTGCTGTCGTTGGCCCCCATAACATTCGACGCCAACACTTTCTCGTGTTACGGTGGGTCTTACTTTGCGACTATTGCAGTTATTTCTCTCATTTGCCGAAGACCTCTGAACTTGGCTGGGCTATCAATGCCCACATAATCGTTGCTACTTATTACCGCGATCACTGCTTATTGTTCAGACTATGTTCATTTACATAATTGTCTTTTGCCTTTATCACAACCGCCCCCGAGGGCGCTGCAGTTATCTACACCAACGCTTCAGTCATCTTTTTCAGAGTTATGTGACACGAGCATGGGGCATGCCCGCCTCGTTTGTACATAGTTTTATATTTTACGCACCTTCTGGAAAGTCGGGTCCTAGCGGTTCCTTTTTCCCTCCAACGGATCGCTCTGGACAATCACACCATTACTGTCTCTTACAACAACATTCTCAGTAGAAGAAACATTGATGGATTTCGGCTATATGTCTGCTCCTAACCTCATCCATCAGGGGGCATCTGTTATCACTGAAATTTCGTCCGCACATGGTTACAAGAACTCAACATCGTCAAACAGTAATGAAGTCATTCATGGACTTGAATTAATACCACAGCATTCAAAAAGGTAAAAAACTATACAAAGTAGTGAAAAATTGAAGAGCGCTTTGCACACTTTGGGCGCGCGCGCACATGCGCAGAACAGGGACGTATAAAGCGCGCACAGGCGCACGATGCGCGACTGTTAGCACAAAAAGCCGTCCACCTGCTAAACGGCGCATTTATGAATGTGGTCGGCCTCCCAACCACTTCTGGTTCAGCTCCCAAGCCGATTTGACCTACAAATCCGGGCTAAATCCGAATGGTGGGCTGGTCAAAGACCTAATAATGCCCTAAATGGTCTCTTTTCACACTACAAAGGAGTTACACAATAACCCAATGCAATGCTATAAAAAGCCATGAATGCACCTCATTTTCTCAAGGAATTCCAAGTAATGTTATGCTGCCTAGATTGTTTTAAGGACTTCATCCTTGACAAGAACACATTGGCACCATTTCATTGAGCAATCCACCTCTCCATTGAGTGGATTTGCAAAGAGTTCTTTCACCACTATTCTCATTTTCTTTGTTGTAAGGAGAGCAAGCTTGCGAGGGTCCAAGAACCTTCCCTTGGAGGAAGAAGGGACTCATAGTCCCCTTTCTTCTTGGTGCTTTGATTTCATCAATAGACCAGCCTCTAATATTGGTGACATGGGTCTTTTTCTTCTTTGTTTTCTATGCTCATGATTTTAATTCGTATTGCACCTATTAGTCTAATTCTTAGTTATAATTTTGTTTTTCTTTCTCTAACTCTTTTCTCTACAACTGTCTTGCTCAGCAGACCCAACTGGGCATGCTAGCACCTCGATTTCTGCTCACCAAGGTGACGAAGGAGGTGCAACACTTGGTTTGACTCAAACTTTGACCGACCATAACTTTTGCATAGAAACTCTGTTTGAGGCGATTTTTGCGTTGTTGGAAAGCTATCGTCGAGATCTACGCATTAATGGAATTTTCGAGAGAATTTGGGATGATTGAATTTTGAGAATTTCTAAATCCTTCTGGACCTCTGTGAGTGTTCTAGATCCTCCTGGATCCTCCTAAATAATTCCTCCCCATTGCAAGCCTTTTGGACCACCAAAATTTTTGATTACTCAACAACTAAGTGAGGGTAAAGCTCCCTCACCCTTTTGATCTCCATCCATTTTTCTTTACTTGGTTTTACCCCTTTAAGACCAACTCGAAGATATTCCACATCGCCTCACTGTGAAGTCCTAATTCTTCTGTCAAGAATAACATCTTCTTGTAGCTCGTCTAAATGCTCTAGAGAAAAATCATCAACTATCGAAACTTGAATACTTCTATCTTCATCCATAATCACAGGAGGATCATAAAGCTTCAAATTCTTAACATTTACCATTGAATACATTTACATGTAGGCTGGTAGATCTAAATGAAAGGCATTAGTACCAATCTTCTCCAAGATCTTGAATGGACCATATCGGATTGGTCTTAGCTTTTTACCCTCAACTTTCATTCTGTCCTTGCTGATATGTAACCATACTTGATCACCGACTTTGAAATGATGATCAACCCGATGTTTGTCGTGCCTCACCTTGAATTTAGCTTGGATTTTCTCCAATTGTTCCTGTACTGCTTGATGTACCTAATGGATCTTTTGAATGAACCTTTTAGCTTTATCTACATCATCATGTCCATCCTCTTTACTTGCTTCTCCCAAAGCAAATTCCATAAGTGATTTAGGCAAGTACCCCAAACATACTTCAAAAGGAGTTTTCTGAGTAGAAGAATGCATGGTATGATTATAGGCATGTTGTACATAAGGTAATTGTTCATCCCATAACTTAGGATGCTTGCTATAGTATCCTCGGAGTAGATGTACCATTGTTCTGTTTACCACCTATCCATGTCCATCTATCTGCGGATGAAAAGTTGTGCTCTTTTTTAGCTTAGTGTCCATGAGCTCCCATAAATGAGACCAAAATTTTCCCAAAAAGTGAGAATCTCGATTTGATATAATAGATGTAGGCAACCCAAAATGAACCCAAACATTAGCAAAGAACATTTGTGTTGTTTGTTTCGCTGTGACATGTTTCTTGCACAACATTAAAATACACATCTTACTGAATCTATCCACAACGACATATAGGTAATCATGACCTGTCCTGGACATCGACAAACCCCCTACAAAATCCATGTAGATACTTTCCCATGTCTAAGAAGGTACTGGAAGTGGCGTATATAATCCCAACTTTATGTTTCTAGGCTTGCTTGTGGCACAGATAACACACCCTTTTATATGCTTGGAAACTGACTCATTCATTCGAGGCCAATAACAATACCTCTGCAATTATGCTACTGTCTTACCAACCCCGAAATGACCAGAAATGAGAGATGTATGAGCTTCTCTAATTACATTTATTCTTTCATCCTGGGTATACAAAGTTTTCCAAGATGATATAACAAATTGTCATGCATATAATAATCTGAATGCTGATTTCCACGAGTTAATATTTCATACACATATTTAAAATCTTCATCCTTAGCATATTGTTCATCATAACTTTCATGAGATAAAGGATTATACCTTAGTATTGTGGATGCATTGATCACTGGTCTTGACAACATATCTGCAACCTTGTTATGAATACCTTTCTTATACTTGATTACCAGATGAAACTGATGTAAGAAACCCATCCACCTGAAATGTCGTGACTATTATAGCTTGGTATGTGACTACAAATACTGTAATGGCTGATGATCTGTATAAATTATTGTCTCCTTTCCCACTAAGTAATGCTTCCATTTCTTCCCACTTTGTACCATTGCATATAATTCCTTATCATATATTGAATAGTTAATCACAACCTGAGTGAAAGTCTCAGAATGATAACATATAGGTTTACCTCGTTGCATCAAGACTGCTCCCATGGCATATCCGCTTGCATCAGTTTGAATTTCAAATGGCTGTTGTAGATATGGCAGAGCCAAAACTGGTGCGATGCATATTTTTTCCTTCAATGTCTCGAAGGCTTTCTGTTGCTTGCCTCCCCATTGAAAGACTTGTTTAACAGTTGTTAATGCACGCAGAGGAGTTGCTATGAAAGAGAAATTGGCAATGGATTTTCTCCAATATTGTACTGCTCCTAAGAAGATCCTGACTTCTATGACAATAGTTGTCTTAGACCATTTCACAATGACTTCTACTTTTGTGAGATCTATCTTTAGCTAACCATTCCCTACAATATATTCCAAATATACTAGAGAAGTTTTTCCAAATTCACATTTAGACATTTTGATATACAACTTTTCCTTCTTCAAGAGTTCAAAGACTGTTTTGACATGGTTTATATGATCTTCCCATCTTCGACTAAAGATCAATATACCGTCTAAGTAGATGATGACAAAATCATCTATGTAAGACCTGAACACATCGTTCATTATCCTCATGAATGTCGCAGGTGCATTGCATTACCCAAATGGCATGACTAACCATTCAAATAATCCTTGCTTTGTCTTGAAAACAGTTTTCCATATGTCACTTTCTGTAATTCTGATCTGATGGTAACCACTTCTCAAGTCCAATTTAGTGAAATAAACAACAACCTTTAATTTATCCAATAAGTCATCAATTCTGAGAAGAGGATAATAGTTCTTTACCATAATCTTGTTCAGTGCTCGGAAATCAACACACATCCTCCATTTGCCATCTTTTTTCGGAACTAATACAATAAGAGACCCACACGGAGAGGAGCTTGGTCTGATGATTCCTTTATCAAGTAACTTCTAAACTTGCTTCTTAATTTCTGCATTCTCGATCATTGATGACCTATACATTCCAGTATTTGGAAGAGGATCATCTTGCTGCAAATATATTTCATGTTCAACCTCCCTCTTAGGAGGCAAACCTATAGGTTCTTGAAACAACTCATCATAGTTAGATATGATTTTGACTAATGATCCGGATCACAACCTGATAAAGCATCTGTTATATCTTCTTCTTTTTGTTTCACTATCATGAGAACAAAATATTTACTTGCGCTCACGAGTCTCTTCATTTTCCCTGTTCTCACTAAAGAAATATTAGTTTTGGTTTGATGAGATCTGACAATATATTCAACCTCATTCTTGAGAAGATGATATTTATTCCCTTCACGGTAAAATATAGCTTTCCTGTCAAATAAACATTGACTACCCAAGACAATGCCGCAAATGTCAAGAGGCACAACATCTAACTCAACCTCGTCAAAGAACTTAGTTGTAATTTCAAATCTGATTTGTTTCGTCACTTGCAACTTAGCATCTTCACACACCCAACCTAATGGATATGGATTTTTATGAGGTGTCATCTTCAAACCCAGCTTCTTAACAATTGATTTAGATATTAAGCTAACTTAAGATCCACTGTCAAATAAAGTACCTACCTTTGTATGTTTGACTATTACTCTGACATGGAAAAGCTCGCTTCTTTTCTTCTGATTAGTATCACTTTCCAATTTAGTGGATTGAACTGAAGAATTAGAATTGATAGTAGATATATCTTTGCTTCCTATTGCCATGATCTTAGATTCATCCCCGAAATCTGATCCTAGATCATGTCGAGTTGATGCAACAATCTTCTGCTTCCCTTTATCCTAGAACTTCTTCGGTCGTAATTCTGGATGCAACTTCCAACACTATGATTCCTCATGCCCCTTTTTTTTACAATGGGAATGTTGGAGTCGCCTTTGTTTTTTTTTTAGTCTTTTTTAAATTTTATATCCTAACACTTGAAATCGAAAGCTGGTTTTGGTATTCTCCTTTATTTTCCCCAAATTCTCAGGAGTCTCATCATGCAAGCAACAATGGCTATCATACTCTTAAGGCATGATTTATTTTATTTTAATCATTTAAACGAGTCTCTCCTTTTTATCTCGGGATGTCGCATATCGGAAGTTATAGATCACATAGTTTACAAGTCCCGAGGGGAGAAACGACGAAATGGTTTTAAAAAAAATAAGTTTACCCAGATCAGTACCGAGAGTAAAGATACTCTAAACCACAGTTAAGCATCATCGGGATTTCGTGTCTCGGCGTTTGCTAGCTCCAAAAGTCTTACCGTCATAACCTCGATAGCCGAAACTGCGAGTTTCTTGTTTTAGTAACCCAGATTAATGTTAAAGGTAGAAAGCTTAACCGCGGTTAAGCTCTGTCAAGAATTCGCAACTCGACATGTTTTCCCTTGGAAGCTATACCTTCAAAGCGCCGAGTCGCGAAGTCACGATAAAAATAGAAACGTAATTAATTAAATACTTAATCTGGTTTTATTCTCCAATTTAATTAGATCATATCATCGCAATCTTGCGATTTCGCAACTCGGCATACAAGCCTCCCGAAAGCTATACCTTCGAAGCCCCGAGTCGCGAAGTCGCGATATAAATAACAACGTAATTAATTAAACGCCTAATCATGGTTACGTTTTTTGTTAACCAAAGCTAATTATCGCAACCTCAGGTTTTAGAGGTTTAAAGGGTTAAAGTGAAAGCTCCCAATGAGGCGAATGCCAAAAGATTAATTAACATTCAAAAAGGCCTGATTAATTAAGCTAAGCCAGCATTGTCAGTGTTCTAATATGAAAATTAATATGCACAGTCTACGAGGCAATTTTAAACTTTCCTTGCGCCAACTTGCATTACGAATTGTCAAAATCTAAGACATTAATTTTAAATGAGGCGAATTGACAAGTAAGGATTTGGTTTTTATTGTTAAATTTATATTTAAGAATGATTTGACTGTTCTGTTCCTAAGTACGACCTAGTTTTAAATGGTCGAAGGCATGGATCTTTTATTTGTTGTCACAAATTTCATTCCTATTCTATGCAGAGCAAACCTTTCTAGAGAGAACTAATTTCTGTATGTATACATATTGTTATCGTAGGAGAGCTAAAGTAGAATCCCCCACCATGGCCCCGCGAAAAGCGTCTAAAGCCACTGTTGAGGTTTTAGGACAAGGTTCAGGCAACATTTCTGATACTTCACCTCGAAGTGTCGATTCTGTCAGGACCTGGTCGTATATTTTTTAGGTTCTACAGTCCGAATTGGTAGATGTTTTGGATGATTCCAGTGAAAATGAAAAAAACGACCTGATCACCAAATATAAGATCGTCGTCTAGGCTCAAATGCATAAAGTAGCGGTTAGGCCACGTCTGCTCCCTTACTACGATATGGTCTGGTGGGCATTAGACCATGTAGATATACCAACCAGAACCATCGTCAACGAGCAGAGGGTCACCATTGGAACTTTCAGACCCGAACAATTGCAGGCTATGTACAAGTTGCCAACCATGTCAGACCTTACATACAATGCCGAATTCTTGGAGAATTTTAAACAGAAGGAATATGTGCAATACGACAAGACTATGTCCGGTTTAATCAAAGATTGGGTTTCACACCTTGCGAAGTTTAGGGCGGACAGTAATGGTATATATTCAATATCTTCTCTGGAACCACAGTTCAAATATGTGGCTATGATGACCTGCAGATTATATGGGAGAGAGGACACCACACATTTTTTCCTTCAGTGGGTGCCTCTAATTCATTCGGTCGCCGAAGGCTGTTCCTTCAACTGGGATAAACTACTATCCGATAGTTTGACCAGTCGAGTTACAGAGTATCGAGCGCAGAAGGAGAGCAGAAATATCGATGCATTCTTTATGTCCGTGTATATCATGGACACCGTGTGTTTTCTGATGCCTTTTCCCTTAATGAGTTGGAGCTGGACTCCATCGGAGGTTGAGCCCATCCACGTCTACCATTCAAAGCTGTGGGAAGACAAAGCTTAAGATTTTGTGTATGAAATCTTTAATTGGGTAATGGTACCGCTGCATGTCACTATCTTCGGCCACCCACCACCCAGGATCTCAAACAGTGTCGCGGTAAATCTGAGCAGGATAGCCGATTGGTACGTGGAAGCAAAATTTTCATATCTCAGGGTTTTCAGCGCCTCTGTTCCTCCAAATGCCTTACCACTATTCATACCCGATAGGATGGCTTGTCGTGAGATTTCCAGGCAAACCGTAATCGATGGCGTAAGCAAGGAACTTAAGGGATATTCTAAGAAGGTATAGCCACCTTTTCCTATTCATTTAAATTCCTATTCTTTGTTAGATTTTAGGCATGCTAAAGCTGAGGCAGCAGCCCTGGAAGACCTGAAATTGGTTCATGTCGAATTCAAGAAGCATGATCCACATAGGATCGTAAGTAACCACTTAGCCAATTGTGGGCTTAAAAGGTTTGAACACGAAAATTTGCCCTCGGATGACATTTTCCGAGGCACGAGATATTATGCCAAGGTGTTGGCTCGGATACAAGTCCTGGCGCCCGAAGAAAGGGCCGATGTTTTAAAATTCCAAGAACATCGGCGGAGTTGTCTTCCCCTAGTATTGCGGGGTGAGAATCCAATAATAGCAGAGGTGCAGCAAAAAGGAGCCGAAGGCTCAAAAGATTCAACACCCAGACAAAAAGAACACCAGGACAGGGAAGAGCAAACTAGGAGCCCGAAACCAGAAATGAAAACTCCCGATCCACTGAAAAAGAAGACTCCAGTTGCCACTCCATGCCAATCAACTAATCAAATCGGAGATCCCATCACCTCCATTACTCCCTTACAGTGAACTCAAGGGAACATAGATGCAGGGTGGATTTTCAAAGAAGAATTGAGACCTATAAGGATGGAAGAGCTCCCTCCAAATGAGTTTTTTTTGATAAAAAGAGAAAAGATGTGGTAAAAAGAGAATTCTATCAAGAAGCTGGATCAACGGCCAAGAAATTTAAGGTGTTGACCGACGAGAAAGATAAGAAGAAAGAAGAGTTTGTGACAGAAATAGCCTGGACATTAGGGGCGTTTTCTACGGCAAACCAATTTTCAGTCGAGGTTTTGAAAAATCAGCTGAAGTGAAAGAATCACCTCATCAAAACCTTAGAAGCTAAACTAGCCATAGCCGAGGAAGCTGCCCAGGACCAGGCGAAGATAGGAATAGAACAAGCAAGGATGGCCGATAAAAAGGAAATCGAGCTTCTCAAAGCTAAGCTCGAACAAGCAGAGCTGGTAGCTCAGACCAGTCAAATACAGGTAGGCTAGAAAAGAGACTTGATAGAGCAGCTACAGGTTAGATTAGAGTTTGCCGAAAGCCAGGTTATAGATATCGGGATATTCCAGTCCCAGGCTATGGAGATTCGGAGCAGAGTTTCTACAGCTTAGCGAAGTTTACTTGTCAAGGTAAAGACGATTTGGGACAACTGCCTGCTTATTGATCAAGTATTGGAAAACTTATCTGTCAGAGAGAGAGAAGTTGGAGCAGCTCGGGTCGCATTTCAAGAGGCTGTAATAGCTACAACAAATAGGGCATCGGCAAATAGTTCTGAATTTTCCATTTCAGAACAGACCGGAGGTAATATTTTGTTGAAACAATGGGAACGCAGCATATCAGAAGGAAAATCGCAAGCCAAGAGGGTAAGGAAATCCTGGGAAGAGGCCTTCGGTTCTATAGATGGAAGTCTCTTAGACATTGATAGTGAGAGAAATGTTGAGACTCTGAACCAAATAAATATAGTGAAATTCTTGCTTGATATAAATGAGAAAGAAGAAAGAGATTCAGCCGAAATCTCACAAGTAACTCTGGCAGACATAGTTAAAATAGATAAATGGATTATTAAACCAAGTGTGCGATTGTGAACTATCGACACCCTAGATCAACAGATGGAAGAAAGGTTACCACAATTAGTCAGAGATTGTTATATTTTTTATGCCAATTTTCAAGCGGAACCTTCTAGGTTGATATCTCGGCTGGTGGAAAAATGTGTCACTTGTACCGAGCATGCAAAGGGACAGGCTTCTGGTACCAAATAAAGACAAAGATAAAGAAATGAAATGATTGATCTCCTTCTTGTTGTAACTGAAAATCCTGGAACGATTGAGATTCCATCATATGTAAATCTGTATAAATATACAATAGAAGGAAGAAACAAAGGCTGGACCTTTTTGGGTCGATTGTAATAGAGATTTTTCTCCCTCAAGAGTTAATATAAAGCAAATCCGAAGATTCTCGATTCCGTCATGACTGTGTTATGAGTTTGTTTCCTTATATTTCATATTTCATTTCATTTCATATATGTATCTGATGAATGCTTCGCTATAATTTAGTACAACCTCTACTATACTGGATAAATTTTAGTTTTTTATATTGTTTACCGTTTTTCCTTTGTACCGGCTATCAGCAGGTATAAGACCAGTAAACACTTTAGATTTCTATATATATTTTATGCTTCATCAAGTTATTTCTTTATCTTTTTCTTCCTCTGTTTATGAGTGACATTCTCCATTGATAGGAGCCTTACATGATAGACAGCTTAATGTTTTTCTTACACCTCATACACATTTATTAAAATATAACTCAGTTACGGGAAAGGGCCTTTGGTTTGCACCTTGTTTTCACTACCGGAGCTATAAACTCTCCTTTATACGACCGAAATTGAGACAACATCTAAAAAGTATTGATATTTTCTTATTATTTTGTTCCTCTATGACTATCCCTGTGACAAGACAGCCTAATATTGAACCCGGACTATCAGATCAAACACATATTGCCTTGAATCTTTTTGATACTATTCTTAAAACAACCACTACCCGGGTAGAATTGGAACGTTCGTGGGCAGCGATTGAAAGGAACATAAACATCCAGGAACAGTTGGAAGCTAGACAACAACCTAGAAATCAACCCTAGCTTCCCTTGCCGAAGGTTGACATTTCTTCCTTCTCTACCCCTTACTCATTTTCGAATGCGTAGACACTGTACTTCTAAGCCTTAAGTACAGACTCTGGAACAACATCTTTTTGGCGCTGTTGCCGGGGAACGAAGTTACGAAATATTTTTCCCTGGGAAAACAACATTTTTCATTGAAAGTGCCACCCTTTGATAGTGAAAAAAGAGTGCACACCTTTTAAAGGATTTCCAATCTTTCACTTGGTGACTCCACAATTAATAAGCTCGCATCCGGATGAAGGAATACCAGGCAAAACCCAGATGGTAAACAGACCACACCCGTTACTGATCCTGAGAAGATTTTAAAGGCGAGAGGCCCTCTTAAGCCGACCCCTGCAGTCCATCAGCTTAAATACCCAGAACTGAAGACCAAGAGTTCTTTTGAACCTTCAACTTCATGCAGCCCTCTTTTCGACACTAAGGATCTAACATCAAACTTCTCTGAAGTTAGAAGCGAAACCCGTCCGATAACCTCTATAGTACATAAAGGAAAAAGTCCTGTAGAAAATTTATCTGTTGTCGATATATTGTCGACTCTTCAGTTGAATTTCGCGACCTCACACAGTCTCGAAGAATATTTCACACATCCAGTTTCCACACCCGTTGGTTCTCCTGATTACATCTCTTGCAAGTCCGAAGAGCCAAGCCCTCGCATCCCTTACCAATCATCCTCGGATTTTTCGCCCCGCGAAGAAAGTAAAGATTCACTTTTAATATTCCAAAACCCCCTTTACAACTTTCCACTAATAATGATGGTAGCCGCCAGAGGGGGAGGTGGAGGGGTTGTCGGAGGAGGAGGTGGAGGTGCTCCTGGGGGAGGAGCTGGAGGCCAAGGGCCTGCCCCCCCTCCCAGAGTGTTTGCTAAAGTGGCATCAAGATACGCTCCTTTGGTATTGTTCGTTCCTCTGCATGACCTTCCCGAAAATTATATTAAAAAATTGCCAAAATTCACTGGGGAAGGAGATCTGACCGCAGCCGAACACATAAATTTATTTGATCAATTCGCAGACATCCTAGGTCTCGAACATGAAGATGTGTATTCGATACTTTTCATCCAAACCTTCGAAGGTCAGTTGCGAACTTGGTTTCGGAGTCTACCTGTAGGATCTATCTTATCCTATGATGCCTTGGAAGATGCTTTCCTTAGACAATGGGGCGAAAGAAAGGACCACCTATACTATTTAACCGAGTTTGGGTTTTTAAGAAAAAAGAATTCAGAAACAGTTATGGAGTCTATTCAAAGATTCAACAAGTTGTATAACAAAATCCCAGCCGAGGTTAAACTATCCCAACCCACAGCCAAAGTAACTTTCGCGGGGGATTTTGAACCAGATTTTGCACTTCTTTTACGAGAAAGAAGGGGAGCTACTCTAAACTGAATGCAAGATGACGTTGTAGAAATTGAGTCAAATATGATGGCTTCTGGTAAGTTAAAAGCTAAAGTAGAAGCGGGAAACCGAGAAACTAGACACTTTAGAGAACAAGCAGGGTCGTTAGGGTCTAATAGATACACAGATGACAAAGTAGACGATATGGCCAGGGTAATTAAGGAACTGTCTAATAAGATATCCAGAATGGAGCTAAAACAGGCCAAAGACGATTCTTTCACCAAAAAGGATTTCAAGAGGAATCCCAATCCCCCAAACCAGCAAAGGCAGATAAAAAACGAAGATCAGAAAATACAAACTCCCCTAAAGAACGAAAATTTTATAGGAGGGAATGATCTCCAAGATTTCGGAGATTTAGAGGATGATGTCACGAACTTGGGTGATGACTGCACACAACCTTATCTGACTAGAGAGGATTATGAAAAATCTCTAAACACTCAACAATCGTCTATTGAGGGTGAAGAAAGAGATTATGCTGACCTTTGTAGTTATCAAGAAGAAACCGGTATGATAATGGCTGAGGTCCAACCTAGGTATAACTTGAGATCTAAGGGTAAGCCTATTTCAACTACTCAACCTAAGAAAATTCTCCCAAGAGGTCAAACTTACAAGCCTACCCCAGAAGAAACCGTGTTACCTAATAGCAAAGAGAAAGTAGTAAACGTGCAAGAACCCGAAGTGGAAAAGGTTGAGACTAAAACACAGGAAACCGAAGCAGCTAATACAAATACACCTTTAACCAAGATCATGAGTAATAAGGTAGTCCAGACAAATAATTTGAAAAGAAGGATTTAGAAGTCCCAACTAGAGAAACAGACAAGGTGAGCGGAGTTTTCAGTTTCGAAAACGAGATAAATAAAATTAAGATACCAATTCCTCTGGTAGAGTTAGCGAAAAACCCAGTTTATCGAAAGTAGATTACCAAAGTGATAGGTGTTTCAGAGCTAGAAAGCCAATCTGACGTTTTGAACCTGGAAGATGATAAGCCCAACATCACTTTTGGTCCACATTTTGAAGGAGCCAAAGACATTGTTGCTCCCTTTTATATCACCTTAAACGTATACGATCAACTGCTACATAATTGCATGCTAGACTCCGGAGCCTCACATAACGTGATGCCTAAAATTATTATGGACAGATTGGGTCTCCAGATCACCAGACCTTACGGAGATCTTTACTCATTTGATTCGAGAAAAGTTAAGTGTATGGGAATGATAAAGGATTTAGTAGTCACCCTGGCATAGGTCCTAGTTAAGAGCATATTGATGGATGTGGTCATTGCTGATATTCCCCCCAAATACGGCTTATTGTTGTCTAGGTCATGGGGAGCCAAGCTGGGGGGTTCTCTTCAACTGGATATGACGTACGCCATGATTCCTGTGTTTGGTGGGCAATTTACTCGGTTGTACAGGGAGACGAGGTTAGCATATACAGTAAGCGACCCTCAAAATTCGAACAATTTCCCTATTTACCTTGCAGATCAAGATTTAGGAAATTGTATCTTATCTTTTGACGACGGTTTAGATGGTTGCACAGAGGAAAACGATATAGAGCATGAAGAGTCAAGTTACATGACCGAGGATATGTGTAGCACCGGTATCTGGAAAATGTTTTTTGATGGTGCCTTGTCTTGCGAAGGGGCTGGTGCAGGAGTGCTTTTTGTGGCACCTGAAGAAAGGTTCGTTGTCCCTTTTACTTACAGACTACAATGGGATATAGATTATACTAACAATGTATGTGAATACGAAGCCTTGGTCTTAGGATTAGAGGCTGCCAAGAGGCTAAAAATAAAAAACCTAGAGATATACAGAGATGCGGAGTTGATAGTCAAACAAATAAATCGACAATACCAGGCCAAGCATCCCAGATTAAGAGCATATAGAAATTGCACCTGGGATCTAATGAAAAACTTTTTCTCGTTTGTAAATGTTCACTTCATCCCACGCATAGAAAACTTACAGGCTGATGCATTAGCTAAAGCAGCTTCAACTTTCACTCCTCCTACAACCTTTAAATTGAAATATCACATAGAGATAAGACACAGACCATCTATACTAGATAATATGCAGCACTGGTAGGTTTTTGAGGATGATGAACAAATTAAGAAGTTTCTTGAAGCAGTAGGTGAATTTTCCGAAACTCACATGGATCAAGAAAATCAGAATGACCATATATGGATCATGCAAGAAGGAGAGGACCCTCAAGCTTTCCAAGACAAAATCGCAAATCATCGCATGTTGGTCCTAAAAAATAACCAGATTCCGAAAGGAATGATCCCTCTAGAAAGACTATTTGATCAAAACGACATACCTGTAAAATCCACCTTACAACCTGTTGACCGCCCATTTAGCAACGGTGGTCAACTCATGTGCCATGAAGATGCATCACCAGATGCAAATTTGATGAAGACAGTATTGGTTCTACTTGGGTATCTGATGCCCCAGCACAATTTTTGTAAACGAAATTTCCACACCCCTGCGTGGGTTGATAATGTAATAAGTCTGCATGGATCATAGTTAGGTCAGGTACCTTGGCTATTTCCATTGGGGGAGTTCCTTTCACCGAGGGTTTTTTATCCTCAGGTTGTCAACCGAGCTCTCGGGCCTGGCTGACTTCCCTTGAGTTTTTCCCTCCACACATGCAATAACTTCCTCCAAAGTGGTGAACGACGCTCCAATGGTCTCCTCTTTTGGTAGCCTTTGTTTAGGAATTTTGTAAATGACCATGCCAGACTGTGTAGAAAATTTCGCGGAATTTTGTCGAATCTAGATAGGTTTTTTTTAATTAATTAATTTTTTAATAATTTAATTAATTAAATTTTTTTGAGCTAATGTTGTAAAAACTGGGTCTTTGGGCTTTTGATAGGGGTATTTGTGCTCAAAAGAAATGGAATGACACCCCCTACACCCATAGACCAAGTTTCAGCTCAGTCGGACAAAGTTTGCTATGCATTTGTCCACCCGGAGTCAAAGTCAATCAAAATAGCAATTTTAATTGCTAAGTCATTTTTGTAATTTTTGTAAAAAAGAGTTATTGGGTGAATGTTAAGGTGGAAAAGAGAAATATTAGATATTACCTAACCCCCCCAACCTTTTCCAACCTATTCTAACCCCTTACCCACCTTTTACACTCAAAAAACATGCCCCCCTAGGGCAAGTGACGTTTTTCTTTGGTGGAGGTTGTTGTGACTTATTTGGGGCCCCCTCTCATGAGTTATGACTCCCTTT
>ML841479.1:54014-94642 GCA_009831015.1 Picea engelmannii | reverse complement strand
GAGTTGGCACATACATGAGGTGTATAGTTGATGATGTTGGTACATATTGATGAGTCATAGTTGATGAGTAGTTGACACATGATTGGTACATACTTGGTACATGGTTGGATGCACTTGTTTATGGTGCAGGTTGATTACAGGTTATTTGGTATAGGTCGGTGCATGGTTGATGCACTTGTTTATGGTACTTGTTGATTACAGGTTGAGGTACAGGTTGATGCATAGTTGATGCATGGTGAATATTTATTGGTACATGCTTACAATGGTATATCTCATAGTGACAGGTTGACAGTGGTTCCATCATTCTACTTCTACTTCAGGGTGGCAGGACGGGGCAAGGACAGGTGGTTGTAGCCACCTTCCAGTTGTAGTCGGAGAACATAGGGGGTTGTAGCCTCCTTCTTGTTGTAGCCAGAGAATTGGGGAGTTGGAKCTTCCCTCAGGTTGTAGCTTGAGAAACTAGGGGGTTGGAGCCTCCTTCCAGTTGTAGCTAGAAAACAAAGGAAGTTGGTGCTTCCAATGAATGTAATTCTTCAAGACATATAAGAAAAATCATTCTATGGTTTTCTCCCGATTTGGGTTTCCACGTAAAACACTGGTGTACTGTGTATGTGTATGTTTGTTATTTTTTTCATTGCTTATTTACTCTACAATTATTGGATGATAATGCTTCATTGATATAACACTTGGATTATATGGTTAAAAAGGATTAAATTGCTCTATTACTGATTCACCCCCCCCTCTCAGTAATCCAACAATAATAATCCTTGTCCTTTATGTTCATGACCTTATCCTTACTAGTAGTGACTCAAAACTTTTTAAACCATGTGAAAACCAACCTTAATAAGAAACTTTAAATGACATACTTAGAATTTTTTCACTATTTCCTTGGCCTCCAAGTTTTGAAAACAAAGGAATGAATTGTTATTTCCCAATCTAAGTATGCTTGTGACCTTCTTCATCGCTTTCACATGGAAGATTGTAAACTAGTCCCTTCTCCCTTAAAGTCTGGAGTGAAGCTTATTTCCACTTGTACTTCTCTTGAATTCGATTCCCCTTTGTACCATCAGTCAGTTGGTAGCCTCTTATACTTGAATCATACGCATCCTAATATTTCCTTTGTTGTTGGTCTTATTTCCCGGTATATGCAAACACCCCATGAAATCTATTACAAATCAGTTAAAATGATACATCGGTATGTCCAGAGTACAATTCAGTTCAAGATACATTACAATTCAGGGGGGACTCCTTTATTGGTTTGTTTCATTGATTTAGATTGAGTCAGTGATCCTAATGATCAGAAGTCTATTGCAGGTTATGTTTCCATCCTTGGTTCAACACCTTTCACTTGATCCTGTAAGAAACAACATGCTAAATTGCACTTTATTCAACAAAAGTAGAGTACTAAGCAATGGTAAATGAAATTCAGGATGTCTTGTGGCTTCAACAGATCCTTCAAGAGTTTGGATTCCAGCAACAACACCCAACAAGTATTTGGTGCGACAAGCAAAGTTCCATCAATTTCTCCAACAACCCAATTCAGCCTCAGCGTAGAAAACACATCAAGCTACACATGAACTTCCTCAGAAATCTCATTCATGATCGAGTTATTGAAGTGCTATTTTCCCTTACAAAATATCAATTTGCGTAGATTTTCAAAAAGTCTCTTACAGAAGTAAAGTTTTCCAAACTTCGATCTATGTGAGGAGTTCATGAAGTTTTCATTAAGGGGGGATATGATATAATTCCTCATTCCTTATACTCTCGTGTCACTATTATAAATCCTTCAATGTTATCCCAAGTTGTTTTTAAGGGGGGATGTTAGGATACTTAAAAACTGAGGAGTTAGTTAAGATCTACTTGGTTTAATGTGTCCTTAGGTAAAAGTGTGCTTCTTAGTGTTTTTCTTTAATATGCATTAGTATGCATTTTTAGTTAGGAAATAAGATGGTCACGCTATGTTCTCGACATAGAGTGATTTGACAGTTTGTATTCTCCTTGATCTTAATGACTACATTGATCTATGGCTTAACTACAAATTGGTCCATGATCTTATTTAAAGAAAATGGAGGGCCATTTTTCGATGATCGATTGTGAGAAACTCTCTTGTAAATCTCTCTGTAATATTTTTCTTTTTCAATAATAAATTTCTCCAAGTGGCCACGTTGGCTGGGGTAGTGGATGTTTCTCCGTATGGGTTTTACCATGTCAAAATATCAGTGTGTTGATATTTGATATGGTTGTGTGAGTGGTTATTGAAGGTGTTCTTCCTCTGTTGTAATACTTGTGTTGTCGAAAAACCACTTGTAGTGTTTCTTCAGATAACTATGACCCACCGATATAGAGTATCAATGAGTTCCATCTTTCTTCACCTATACATAGTGTATACAAAAATCCTTGTTCCTATGTGGATATAGCCAATACTTGTGAGTTATTTATTTCCTCATCGATATATCAACACCATCAATCCTTGACCACCCATACACTAGCGAGTTTCCTCTCATATTCACTGATACATCACATATAAAAAAAAAATCTTCCTTTCTCTATGATACATATTGTATCAACGAGGTTCATCTCTCTCTCTCTTTGACACACTAATTGTTGGTGAGTTTCCCTCTCCTATCATTGAAGTGCCAACAGAAGGATTTTGACACCTCATCAACACTGAGAATATCAGAAGTGATATTATTTCTCTCACTGACATA
Organism: Picea engelmannii; assembly: GCA_009831015.1. NCBI lineage: Eukaryota > Viridiplantae > Streptophyta > Pinopsida > Pinales > Pinaceae > Picea > Picea engelmannii. The sequence continues at coordinate 91,934 of ML841479.1, read as the reverse complement.
AACCTCGTCAACTAGACACCTTCATCTTAAGGCCTCTCCTATTTTCCTCCATTTAATATCCTTCTCATTGCGATCAACAATTAGGTTCCTATTGTTTCCAATGATTAAGCATTCCAAGATTGACTAGATAACTAATGACTGATTTCTTACCTCACTTAATCTACATCATGTTGTAGTTTTAATCGAGTTTGTTTATGTCACTAGTATTTCTGATTACACATACCATACCAACATATGTATTTTGCACCTCCTTGATTTTATGAGTAACCATGATAATGAAAGTGTCATATACCATTAGGTGGGCTAATTGTAGAATATATGAGAATCACATTGGCTCCAAATTGCATCTCATAGGAGAATCAGTCCTCCCATCTCCTAAAAAGTGTTAAGTACTCCAATGGTATCCCACTAGAATCCCCTCCTTATGCTCTTCGCATTGAAAAAAGAAACAAATCAATTGGACATTGTATCAGAAAATTATGGAAATATGAAATCAAACTCTTGTTGTTTCTTGTCGGTAAAAATGACACTTGGAATTTTTTTTATTTTGTCTTCCCACAAAATTTTCCAAACAAAGAGGAGGAGTTCCAAAAAAATTCTCTTTAACACAAAGGACAAGTTCCCATAAAATTCTCTAGAATAAAAAGGAGGAGTTCCCACAAAATTCTTCGGAACACAAAGGAGAAGATCCTACAAACTTCTCTAGAACACAAAAGAGGAGTTCCCATGAAAATATTTGGAACATAGAGGAGGATTTCCTACAAACTTCTCCAGAAAACAAAGAAGGAGTTCTCATGAAATTCTCTGAACATAGAGGAGGATTTCCCATGAACTTCTCCATAACACAAAGGAGGATTTCCCATGAACTTATCTAAACAGAAAGGAGGATTTCCCACAAACTTCTTCGAACACAAAGGAGGAGTTCCCACAAAATTATATGGAATAAAGAGAAGGAGTTCCCATGAAATTATCTGGGAAACATAGGAGGAGTTCCCATGAACTTCTCTAGAAAAAAAATGAGGAGTTCCCATAAACTTCTTCAGAAAACAAAGGAGGATTTCCCACAAACTTGTTCAGAAAACAATGGAGGAGTTCCCACAAAATTCTCTAGAACACAAAGGAGTAGTTCACATGAACTCTTCCGGAAGAAAAAGGAGGACTTCCCACAAACGTTTCTAGAACATAAAGGAGGAGTTCCCATAAAATTCTCTAGAACACAGAGGTGAATTTCCCACAAACTTGACCAAAACAGGGATAGGATCCTACCAAACAACCTTTCATATTTTAGTTAGAGATTTTGAATCGGATGTCGGTTTAGCGCATTCCTTACACCACTGGAAATTTCTTTCAGAGATATAAAACTCCATAGTCATGTGATTTGAGAAATTCCTCAGCAATTGTTCACATTTTTTAGGATTAATATATGGAACCTTGTCAAAAACATTGGGTGCACAACATCTCAACCACAAGCAAAGGAACCAAGAATCGAATTCATGGAATCTTATATGAAATTTCAATTAATTAATGTTTCACTTCTGTGGGTTTGAATGCTTGGTTTTAATAATTTATTTTGAGGTTACTCTCAGATATAATTTGTTTCATGTTGAAACATGACAGGTACAAATTCCAAAGTGAGGTCATACTCAACATCTTGGCAATGAGGATGATAGAGAAAAAACAACAAAATAAATTGTCATAGTAGTGGGGAGCAGCGAATGGAATCGAACTCAAACAACTGAAGAGGGATTTTAGACTTTATGATGATAAAATATCCCAATGTCCAAGTCAATAATTACAGTGAGTGAGGTGCACTATATATAAAATATATGATGGCCCACCATTGCTAGAAGATAAATATGAAATGTAACTGTTAGCTTTGTTATTTCATCATTAAAAAGAGAATAAGGAAAAATGTTTGTAAATTAAAGGTCATGTGGGGAAGGCAAAAGGCCAAGAATCAAGAACAACTTAAATAAATATGGGGATTGTATCCAAGAAGGGATATTTTTGGCTCTTCAATCATGGTAAAGTCACTGAACTATTTCATGAAAGGCTATTGTGTTAACTGAAATTGAGAAGAATTCCTTAGACATTTCATGTAGAATTACTCAAACTATTAATGAGGAGAAGTTGATTTCTCCAAGCCATTTTCTAGAGAGCTTTGATTCTCATGTTCGACATATTGTGGAATATTACTTTATGTTTTTCTCAACACTTGGGTTGTGTAAGAATGTACTTCATATTGTAGACTAATTTTATGTATGATGGTTTCATTCTTATTTATGTTCTTCAAAGAACATTTGTCTAAATTTGTGGGCATAAGACTTTAAGCAATTGTTTAAATGATAGACTATTATGTTTTTGCAGTTATTTATTCATATTGTTGTCTTTGATCTATGTGAACTATTTCTTAGACCATTGGAAGGACCATAGAGGGTCTTATGTTTTATTTCTGGTTACCTTAGTTTCGTCCAGACACATGGATCTTAGATTAGATGCATCTCATTCTTTAGCTTAGAAAAGATTCATTGGTGGACTAGGCCACAATCAGTAAACCCAAAAATAGGAATGGATGCGAGGGTAGAATCTGGATGCATTTCGTACTCCAAGTGGTGAGAGGTTTTATTGGGACTTCTTATCGCTGGTAATCCATGTTGTTGACAAAGGGAAAATTTTCTAGCATCAACATAATTGGTGCTAGAAGGAGGGTTGAATGACAAGCCTTCTCATGTGGAGTCATTTTATTTAATTATTTTTAACCAGTCCATGGATTCTCTTTGTATCTTTGTATGGGATAACCCTTTGAGTTTTCCAAGACCCATCGAGGGCATATCAGTCACGACAATTAATCTCTTGTCAAACTCAAAATTTGATGGCGAAGGACATGTCTCTGCATTCACACATCTCAATTAGTTTAACATCACTCGAAAAAATATTAATATTGTTTAGGACATTGAAATTTGTTGATTGTTTATACTCACATTTGAAGGGTGGATTGAAGCCAGGTTTAGGACATTTCCAGTGAAATCTATACATAGCTGGAAGCAATCCATGTAAGTCTTTATCATTGCTCATGTATATTATGTTTATCATGAACTCTTTAATGAACTTGCATAAATATGTAGGCTCGGAAATGAATATGTGGATGATTTCTTTCTAAGATTTATGCATATTTATTGTAGATATCTTGGAAATTTCAAACCTCCAGACCAAAAATCTTTGATTGGGTTTCATATCCCATTTCTATTTCTAAAGGGTATGCTCTAATTACCGCTCATTCAAAAGATTCATATATGGCAATGAATGGTGGGGGGTACATGATCTCTAATCAACACTTTGTTATATCTATGGGGGAATATTTACCAAATTTATTAAACCCCTCAAACTTGAAGTGTGAACCATCTTCTATCTACTCTTCATAAAATCACGAACATACTCTAGTCTGTAACGAATCTCCTATTGAATAAATCCCATCATTTTCATAATTCAAAGACCTCCATTCTCTTTATAAAAATATATTTGATGTTAATTACTCACATGAGAACACACCTATTTATGACATAATATGGTTTGTACAATTTTCTTACAATGGAACACTGAATGATAAATTAGAACAAGAAGATTTCCAAGATTTGATCGATCAAAGAATTATTTTTCATCACAGTCCATCCAGGATGCATGAAGTTATAAGTCATTTTTTGTTTCCAGAACATGTTGAATCACAATTTGATCTCGATAACCTTGTTTTCGATGACTAATTTTATGTTACAAAATTGAATGTGAGCACTAACCTATCATTCGTTGATTCTATGCAATCTAATATTTATGATCCCAATGCACAAACGTTAACAATATAAAATTTAAGGTTTGTTGAGCATGATGAGATTTCTGACCCACATGAATAAATCAAAACAAATTAAAAGTCCATCACCATACAAACCACAAGAAACAACAAGCTAATACAAGAAACATCATCACCTAAATATGATCTAGAATTACATGTTAATCCTCAAGGAAAAATGCATCAATCATCATTGGATGTTATCATAATACTTTGTCAATCCTCGCATGATTTTCATGATGTTATTGGAGAAGGTATGGATTCATATTATTCTCAATGTTTACCTCAAGATATCATACATCATCTCTCCTCTCAGCAGGTGGTTCATGTAAAATATGGGCCTAAGGAGTATTTCTTGGATAATGAGGCACTTTGGTTTCGATTGATGGTTATGACAAGTCCTCATTATTTTTCTTTGACCCATAGAATGAATGTTTCCACCCATACCGAGACTCTCTCACAAGGTACATTGCCTGCAAATTTCATTTATGGGTCTTATTAGGCATGTCACTCATTTTTTATTTTCTTCCAACAGTCGTATGATAATCATTGCAAATTTTATGATGGAATTGAATATTGGTTGGAGGAATCCTACATGTCTACATTTCCCATGAACCATAATGCTTCCAAACTTAACACGTTGGGTGGTGATTTGCATGAATCAATTCTTCCTATCTTTGATCCCTCACCACTCCTTTTTTTTCAATTAACTTCTGATGAACATGTTGTTTCACATTTTGAGTTAGTTGATTGGTTGCACTAGCATTATTCTTTCACTTAGCATTCTTTAAACAAGTGTAGGATAAAGTAGGAATAGGAGTAGCATAGTTTTTTTCTTCCTTTCCGCTTGCATAGTTTATATGTTTTCTTTTGTTTTCATTTGTATAGAATATATATGGACTTGTCTTGGTTTCTTAAATAAAATTCACCAGTTTTTGCTAGTTTAGTTTGTAGCTCGCAATGGATTTCTTTAGTCTAAGTTTCTTTTTTCATAAAAATATTTATTCTTCTCATTTGATGCATTTCATTGTTGTCATTTGAATGAAACCTTGTATTAACTTTGGTTATCATGTGGAAACCATGTGCATAATTATTTGAGAAGTTTAATTGGAAGATTTGTTTGTTTCACTAGCATTCACTCTAACGATTGACAATTGGACAACTTGTTATCCTAAGCTGCTGAAAAAATATTTGTTGAAGAATACTTTACAACTTGGGGAAGGTGGAAAATAGGTTGAAGGAATCACATTGGTTGTTCACAACCTTGTTGTCTGTAATCCGCGATAGTTATACAAGCCCTATCGACCAATCTTTTGAAGGATATTTTTCTTACAAAATCTTTTGGACCAATGGATCAATTTGATTGTATCATTGGTTTGTTCTCTTGATATGTTCTTGTTTTTATTTTCTTATGAATTTCATTGGCCTGGCTACCTTCATCTTGATGTTGATGAGGTTTTATATCATGATGTTTCTACTTCTTTTGGATTTTCAACTATTGAATGGAAGGTACATTACAACCAACTTATAAAACTCTTAAAGAGACTCTTCAAGACACTATCCTAATATTTTTGGGAAGGCTCATCACCAATACCAAAATTCAAATAAACACGCGAGCACAATTCATATGGTAGGTGACACATCCACTTTCCCAAGAAAGAGCATTCTAACTCAAGTATAATGAAATACAACCTCTAATACATTGATTGACAAAATCATTCTCAAATGATTTTCTTTGGGGAATAACCAATAATCATTACAACCATAGTCATTTATCACCCCAAAGGGAACTTCCACTCGATAGATCAACATTCAAGCTAAGTCAAATTTGCCTCTCTATGGGGATATTGGAAACAGGAACTGGTAAGATGCATGAGTTGATTTCATGCATCCAAATAGGTATGAATCCATATGATTCCAAAGGTATTATCTTTTGATTTAGAGTCTCGTGCCATCTTGTATACCTTTATTTTTTGTTTATATTGTGATATCTTTACAAACATGCTCTTCTGGGAGGGAGTTACCTTACTCAACATTGTGTTTGGTCATATTGTCTAACCGATTAAACATTTATGTTTGAAAATTACTAATGAAGCAATCTACATTAGTGGTCGCTAGTTTCATTAATGTTATTCATGTTTCAACTATATGCATATCCCTCTTGTATAAGTTTCAACACTCTCAGAGAGAAGGAAAAGGCATGAAGAACACAAATAACTTCAGAAAATTATACACGATCATGAGACATGTTCTTTGGGAAGCTTATTTTCAAACCTATTTTTGGATTCTATTGTCAATTTCTATCACATGATCTTCTTAAGAGATTTTATTTTTTGAAAATATTAGGTTGAAGTCAATCTCATACCCTTAACTATTTTTCTATGTAAATACATGTGCGCAGTTGGTATCACACACCTGATTTGAACTAGTGAGGAGATGAACACGCCACACTACATGACAAGTTTTAGAGTTGGGAGACATAGAGAGTGAGTGAAGATCCCATAAGGCCAAAGGAAATAAATTTGGTGGATGAGTTGGATAGCTTGCCAACCCTTACTCCCTGAAGCAAAAGGATGCAAATATGCACTGGTAGTTTTCAAAATATCATGATGAGAGATACAATTATCAACCAACACTAACACCAAATCCCATTTGAATGAAATAATACATGTATTAAATTTCACATGGATTAATATTTCAAGAGGCTGCAAAATTCTTGCTGATAGTGGTGCATGAACATGCTTAAAGTTGTTGGAAACACTTATGTACAAGATCTCTTTCTCAATTTACTTTCTTTGTCTACAAAATATATTTAATTGTCATTTGTCCAAGGTTTCATTTTTTAGTTGCAGTAGGTTTTGGGTTGAGTTCATCTTCTAATTCTAAAAATGTCTCCCCTCTTTCTTCCCTCATCATATTTTCCCCTAGAGGTAGTTCATTCTCTAATTTGTGTTTGTCTTGTAATTCCTAATTATATTTGATGATATATGGCCATATCACTATTGTTTGTATTTTATAGTAAGCATATTTGTTCTAGAAACAAGATAAAATTTGGTTGCATCTCTTTCATAGCATGAGTTGAACTAGGGGTATCTGTTCAAGAATGAATCATAACTATTTTGGAATATTGTGACAATAATCAGACTTAATAGAGTGGTTAATCAATGGCCATTCTTGCATGTTGGCTAGTGAGTAGATCCTATGTATCAGGGAACCATCTGCACACTAAGTAGCTACCCTCATGAAAGGTGAAGTGTCAAAGAATAAAGGTTGGAAATCAAAAGGGACAACCTTATTTAGCTAAGTGAAACTAATATACAAAACAAATATCAATAGATAGTATTCATCCCCTATCAGGCTAAAATTCCACTGCTTTCCCCATCCGCCGAATGCTAAGCATGCACTAAATAAATCGGGAAGGAATGAGAAATAAAGATTGACCAAATTAGGGGACACAAAGATATATCTGCCGAGGTATGGATGCTTTCTAGAAATGGAGAAAGGTCTGTGATGTTGTGGTGACTCCATCAGGGCTATGGATGGTCGCAGGCAGTGGGTCAACACCTGTGAGATAAATATATATGCACCCGATGAAAATCATTTTATATCCCAAACATATATTAGACCCCTGATGAACATACCAACCTTAATCATTGATATAGTTTAAATAAATCAATTTCACCATCATTCATCCTCTATTTATAGTAGATGAGCTCTACTAGATGGAATACAAGCATCACCAGTGATCCCACCACAATGGAATATTTTAGGTATATGTTGCACATAAATTCCATAATTTTTATCTTAAAAGTAATTATATGAACCTCTATTTTTTTTATCATAAGTTAGGGAAGACTAACAGACATTTTGGCTTCTTCTAGTGTGTCACCGTATGTTTTTCCCACACAACAACCTCCCTAATTTATTTTCTTACCTTTTCCCTAAGAGAAGAAATTTCCCCCCTTACTAATTTTTTTACTTTAAATACTATTAAACTCTCTAATTCAAAAGGAAAATCTCAAGTCTCTCTTCTCACTCTCTATAATTTACCACTCGAAACATTTCTTTAGATCACTCTGACTCGTCGATACAAAGTATCAATGATTTCCCTCATTATTCACCTATACATAACGTATCGATGAATATCTTTCTTTCTCCGTCAATATAACCAATACCAATGAGTTAGTGATTTCCTCACTAATACATCGACACCATCAGTCCTTGACCACTGATACATCGATGTGTTTCCTATCATCTTCACTAATGCATCATTTATTGGAAAAATTCCTTCTTTTCTATTCGATATAAATTGTATTGACGAGGTTTGTCTCTATCTCTCTCCGACACACTGCTTGTCACTGAGTTTCCTTATTTTTTCATTGATGTGTCAAAAGAAGGATGTTGAACCCTCATTGACACTGATCATATCAAAAATTTTATTCTTTCTCTCGCTGAAATCAACCCCGTCAACTTGATACCTTCATATTATGGCCTCTCATATTCTCCTCCAACTCAGATCCTTCCTTTTGTGTTGATTAATCAAGTTCCTATCATGGATGATTTTAGGGGCTAAATTTCGCTCATGGGCTAATTTTCCATGGTTTTTTCCAAAAATGAGATTATCTATTTTAAAAATGATTTGCTCAAATTCTATAGGGTGAAATTATTTTACCTTAAAAATCGCCAAAAATTTATAAAAACTATATAAAATCCTTAGAAAATTGAATATTTTTACAAAACTATCGCCAAACATTTATAGTTGGCATATGAAGTATTAGTAACATTCGCTAAAGTTTCTACATTTTAAAATAAATTTCCATCCTTAAAATCATCCCTGGTTCCTATTGTTTCCAATGATTAAGAATTCCAAGCTTGACTCAATAAATGATGATTGATTGATTACCTAAATTAATATATATCATGTCACAGTTGTAATTAAGTATTTTTTGTGACCAATAATTTTCATTACACATGCCATACTATCATGCACATTTTGAAGCTTCTTGATTTTATGAATAATCATGACCATGAAAGTGTCATCTACCATCAGGTGGGGTAATTGCGGCATATATCAGACTCACACTCGCTCCAAATTGCATACTAGAGGAGAATCATACCTCCAATATGCTAAAAAATATTAAGCACTCCAAAGGTATCCCACTAGAATCTCTTCCTTGTGATCTATGCATTGTAAAAAATGACACCTCAATTGGACATCGTATGAGAAATTTATGTAATTGTGAACTCAAGATCTTGTTGTTAATTGTTGGTAAAAAGGACACTTAGAATTTTTTCAATTTGTTCTTCCCACAAACGTATTCAAACATAGAGGAGGGTTTCCCACAAAATTATCTGAACAAAGAGGAGGAGTTCCCATGATCTTATCTAGAACACAAAGGAGGAGTCCCATGAACTTATCTAGAACACTAGAACACAAAGGGGGAGTTCCCATGAACTTCTCAAGAACACAAAGAAAGAGTTCCCACAAACTTATTTGGAAAAAAAAGGAGGATTTCCCAAGAAATTATTCAAACACAAAGGAGGATTTTCGAAAAAATTCTCCAGAACACAAAGGAGGAGTTCCCATAAACTTCTTCAAAACACAAAGAAAAAGTTCCCACAAAATTTTCCGGAACACAAAGGAGGAGTTCCCACAAACTTATCTAGAATAGAAAGGAAGAGTTGCCACGATCCTCTTGAGAAAACAAAGGAGGAGTTCCCACAAACCTCTCAAGAACACAAAGGAGGAGTTCCCATAGACCTCTCCAGAGGACAAAGGAGGAGTTCCCACAAACTTCTCCGAACATAGAGGAGGATCTCCCACGAAATTTTCCAGAGCACAAAGGAGGAGTTTCCATGAACTTCTCAAGAACACAAAGGAGGATTTCCCACAAACTTGTCTAGAACAAAAAGGAGGAGTTCCCATGAACTTGTCCAAAACATAGAGGAGGACTTCCCATGAGCTTAGACGAAATAGGGATAGGACCCTACGAAACTTCCTTTCATATTTTTGCCATAAATTTTCACTCAGATGCCCATTTTGCACTTTCCTTATACCATTGGAAATGTAATTTCAAGATTTATAACTCCATAGTAATATGAATTGAGAAATTACTCATCAATTGTTCAATTTTTAAAGGATTAATATATGGAACCTTTTCAATATCCTTGGGGGACACAACACCTCAACCGAAAACAGAGAAACCAAGAATCGAATTCAGGGAAGCTTATACCAAATTTCATTTCAACTCTATGGGTTCAAATTTTTGGTTTTAATTTTTTTTTAGATTACTCTGAGATCATTCATCATTTCTATGTTGAATGGTTCCAAGTACAAATTCCAAAGGGATTTCATAATCAACATCCTCGCAATGTGATCTAAAGCCACAGATGATAGAGCGAAAACAACCACAACAATTTCCACGACAATAGAGAGAAACAAAGGGATCAAACTCAAACGACTAAAGAGGGAGTTTGAACCCTATGATGATCGAATCTCCCAATGTCCAAGCCAATAATTATGGTGGGTGGGGTGCACTATAGCCAAAATATATGATATCCCACTAGTGTTAAAAGAAAAATCTGAAATGTAATTGCTACCTTTGTTCTCTTATTATTACAAAGAGAATAAGGATAAATGTTGGTAAATGAAATTTCATGGGAGGGAGGTTGAAGGCCAAGAGTCAAGTAGAACTTAAATAAATATAGGGATTGCATCCAAGAAGGGGTATTTTTGGCTCTTTAAGCAAGGTAAAGTCACTGAACTATTTCATGAAAGGCTACTGTGTTAACTAAAATTGAGAAGCCTTCCTTGGAGCTTTCATGTACTATAAATGAAGTTTTTAATGAGGAGAAGCCATTTTGGCCAAGCTATTTTCTGGAGATATTTAACTCTTGTGTTGGATGTATTATGGACTATTCCTTTGCATTTTTCTCAACACTCGGATTCTATAATAATGTACTCCATATTGTAGACTAATATTATGTATGATGGATGCATTCTTGTTTCTATTGTTTAGAGAAAGCTTGTCTAAATTTGTGGGAATAAGACTATAAATAATTTTTTAAATGGTAGATCATTCTATGTTTGTAGTTATTTATTCATATTGTTGTATTTAATCTATGTGAACTATTTCCCAAACCATAGGCAGGATAATTTTGGGTCCTATGTTTGCTTTCTGGTTACTTTAGTTTTTTTTGGATGCATGCATCTTAGATTAGATACATCTCATTCTTTAGCTTAAAAAACATTCATCGGTGGACCAAAACGCAATCGGTAAACCCAAAACCAAGAATGGTTGTAAGGCCAAAATATGGATGGGTTCCCTACTCAAAATTCTCATCGGGGGTAATGCATGTTGTTGACAAAGGGAAATTCCGCCAATGTCAACACCCACATAATGAATATCTCTGCCTTCATATTGGACAATTTTCTTGTTTCATAATGAACTTTGAAAAAATGGGAGTCTAATATATATAACACTTCTCTCCCCACAACTTGATGGGTGCACTTGAATTGTCCCATTCAAAAAAACCCACAGGACTCCTTCCACCAACGATGTTGGTAAGAGTATTTTTGTCTTCTAAATTTTTTCATATTTCTTGAATTCTAGTGACAAATTATGTTATAACCCTAAATTTCTCCATACATGCATACATGGCATTTGGCCCTGTTACTTGCCATTTTTTCCAAGCCATCACTAAGTTGCTCTTCTTAAAAAAACATTTTTTGAAGATGTATGCGCCCTGCACCACTACTGCCCACGTACATACGCTTGTTGCACCACTACAACCCACGTGCTTACGCTAGCTGCACCATTATAGCCCGCACATACTTTGAAAAGTTTCAAAAATTAAAAATTTGCAAGGAATTCGTTGAGATTACGGGCTATTGGGTAGTTTCCCAACTAATCCACCGCCTATAGCCCGTCACCCAACCAAATAACCATCATTTTCCCATATAAAAGGAGGTGTTGGGGTCTCATTCATGAGAGAAGCATAAGAATAGTGAAATGTTTCCTGTTTCACATCCCCTCCTTGCCCCAAGCATTTGCAGCCTTGTTGTGAGAATTTCATCAATATTCCCTATTTTTCCCTTTTTCCTCCATTATAAGACCATTCCATTTTCTGAGAAGAAGGTTGAGAGGAGAAAGATACATGGAGGTTCACTTGGAGCTAGGTGAAGAGGATCCCTAACCAGGTTCGTGGAGCAGTCGCCGACCTTGTTGTAAGTAATCATTGTGATATCAATAAAATAAGTACTTTTCCTGTCCCGAAATATGATGTGTCAAATGTGTGCATTTGATTTATGTTTTATTCTAACATCTAACATATGATTTATATATGAAATGCATGTTTGTAGTTTTTTTTTTATCTGTTTGTGAATCCAGGCCAACCTTGGGAGGAGGTTTGCAGTCAGTGGAGCTATCAAGCGTGAGAGGATCGACAACGGAAGTGGAGTAAAAGATACAGTTACCTGATCCTTTTATCTTTGTCTTTCATGTATGATTATGGGATACGTTTGGGGTAGTTAGGAAATCATGAGAATTTTACACGGTCATTGATCTGCCTACATTATAAACCCTGGTGTAGCCATAGGGTTTTTTTTTCCACTAGTAGAAATATAGACCATACTGGGGAAGCTGCTAGGGTTTTAGGGGATTTGTTTTGGGTGTTTGATTGGTTTTATTACCTTTTGAGTTTCTTGTTGATTTTGATGAGTCTTTAAGGGATTCTAGTCACCTGTTGGTGCCATACCAGTTCTCCTTGCCCTGTTAGTCAGTCTGTTTGAATTTTGTTTTAATAAGTATAAAGGTGTATGCGGCCTGTTGTGGGTTAGCACCCTCACATATGTGCCATGCTTTATAGACTACCCACGTACATACGCAGGCTGCTTAAGTATCATTTGCATACCTGTTTCAAGAATTTTTTTTTTAAGAAGAGGCAGTCAACCTCTTCCCTGATTGAAGATTTACTTCTCAGGGTTACTTGATTAAGTGCAGTGTCTCTCGTTTTTATAGACGAAGCCTGGGTTGGATGTCAGTTTTATTATCTTTTTAAAGATTTCTTGGGTTTACTTCGGAAGGGTTTTAGACAAGTCTGTGAGTCTTTGATCATCCTATTTGGTGTCTTCAATGACTCCCTGCGATCCACAGTGGGCCAGAGGTCAATTTCAGTCTTGTCTTGTTTTTCACTTTTTCTTCTTTCGCTTGCTTTAAAGAAAAAGAAAAAGAATTTATTTCAAGTTTATTGTTTGAATCATAAAAACAAATATAGAAAAAGATTTAATTTCTTAGTTTTGTTAATTAGTTGGGTTTGTCATTTTTCTTGTTAGGAAAAATAATTATTTTCTTAAGTTCTTTACTGATTGCTTAGAAAATTAAGTAGCTTGTAGTCAAACGAAATTTCGGTTTAGGTTTTCCTTTAAAAGATCTTAGAAAAAAATAGTTATGAAAAGTTGGTTAAAGATTTAGTTGCAAATATTTATGGTTAACTAGAAGTAATTTTTCTTTCAGTTTCGTTTACTTCTCCTCCTTTTCGTCTCTCAAAACACATCACTAGTTTCACTGCCATTTCCTTGAGTTAAAACAAGCCATTTAAAATAAACGCTAATTAAAATCAATTAGAATTTATGTTTGTAGGGTCAATCAACTAGTTTAGGCTAGATCCTTGAATTAGGTTGGAGATGAAACTCTTCAAGGCTTATAAACAAACATCGGAGTCAAATGTAGGGAGTGTAAAAAGTCCAGTAAACGTGAAAGTTATCTGGGACCCCCCTCTAACACAGGGGGTGAAAACGAGGTCACGTGCAGAAAGGTAGCGAAGATAAACCCTCCAAAGATGGACCAAGCATAGTGGGAAACGCATATTGAGGACTTGTTGTGGGATACTGTCGGTTGCATTTGACTACAGAGCTTCGTGGATCTTGACTCTGTTTGAGGTCGTCAGTTGTCTTCCACACCACTTTCTTTCGATACCCTCGGTAGGTTTCGGGCTTGTTACCCTGCTCATTGAGGTCCACCTGACTGTCGACTGTACCCACCTAGTGACTGTTTGCGAGTTGACAACTTAGTTTCCTTTATTTTAGAGACTTACACAAGTGACTGCGAGGGTATATCACGGTACCTAGGGCAGACGTTGAGCCATGCTTTGTAGAGTATACCCGGAGGGTGCTTCCATGTTCGAGTTGCACTTGCACCGATAAGTTTCTCTAGTCTTGGCTGGTGTAACTGTTCTTCCAACTAGATAGTGTTTTGCTTGCTTTGTCTTGTAGGAACTTTTCTAGTGTGTGTTTGTTTTTCAACATTAGTAAAAATCCTTACTATGTCATTGATATTTTCACAAAGTGGAAGATCAAGAGCTCCGTCAGTCGCGAAGGCTTTAGGGCCTACCACTGGTTAAAATGGAGCCACCACCACCACCATTACGGTGAACACCTGACCAACAAGGGTCATTTGAGGTGATTGGGCCGCAGGAAACTGTACCTGAGATAGCTCCGAGAGAAGAACGCTCGAATATGAAGGAACCGACTATTTCTAACATTGGAGAGAATCTCTCGAGTTGTTTAACCCTCCGATCACTGACTTGTCAGTACCACTCTTGATACAAGTTGTCCTTCTAAGGGTAACGCATCATGAGCGTCAGATAGTATTGCAAGCACCTATGGAAGAAAATGATACTACTTCGTCAGGGAGTCCTCACACTCCCTCAATGGTTGCCACTACAGGGGGTGTTCCGCCTCCTAACTCACCTTCTCTGGTTCGAACTACAATGGTCTCTACCACCTCTACTTCAGGAAGTGGTCTGATTCTGTCTATGGCGGTGATCACTGCTTCGGTAGCATAGAGTGCGATGGGCCCTCCATTTTCATACAGGATGTCCATCTTTGATATGAACTCTGTCCTCACCTACTCCACCCTAAATACCATGGGTCTAAGGGAAGAGATCTCAAATGATCCTTTGAAAGGGTCCATGGGGGGAACCTTAGCCCCCTATAATGCTATCCCTTACGGCAGGGGTCATATACCTCCTTCATCCCCCTCACTCGGTAGTGCTCCCCAAAAACATGTCGAGCCAAACATGAACTATAGCTTGTTCGGAGCAGGCAGTATAGGACCTTATTCCTACACCACGTCGATGGGTTCAATGTCGTTCTCTTTGTTCGATGAATTTGGTAATAACTCTTTCTCGTCACTTCTATCTTAACTGGGGGAAACCATGGTTTTGAACAACAAAATCCTGTGCAAAGTACTATTCCTACACAGGGGGAAAACACAGGAGTATTCTCCTCACAAGGACTCTGGAATATGTGGTGGTGATCAGTTCCCTCGTCAGGGATGTCGACCGGGGACAACCCCTTCCATGTTCAATGGAACCTCGGGCAAGGCTCAATACCTATGCCCATTGGATCAATAGAGGGAAACCCTTTGCAGAATCTTTGGAACACAACGGAGGGAGAAATCCTCGCCCAACCCTCAACATCCAATTATAGGAATCAACCGATGATGTCCCAACAAACGTAGTATTTGTTTGTGGTCCAAGGCCATGGTATGTACAAGAACCTTGGTCAGCAACCCAACTTTTCCTCGCAACCTGGTGCCAGTCAAACTCCAGGCTCCTTTCTTCCTGTACATAGTCAAAAACCCAAGCTATCGTTTCTTGAAACAATACATTTTTCCAAACTTGTCAAAGTTGTTAAAAGACCCAATTTGTCATGATCCACGTTGGCCTCCCATGTCGACTAAGTTTCCCTCGGACATTCTGAAGTTCGAAGGTAGTCCTGGCAAAGATCTAAGTGATCATGACGCAGTCGCACTATTAGGCACGTCCGCTCACAGGATCTTCTCTTCCCTCGGCCCGAAGAACTCTTGAATAGGTCTTCTATTTCCCTATCGGGAAATCAACACCCACAGTAATCCTCTACGGGATCCCCCTCGTTACAAATCAGGAGATTGGACTTCGCGGTATTGCGAGGTCAATGGTCGAACGTCGGACTCTTGAATCCCCGAACGCCGATACAATTCAATGTTGACCCTCTCCTTTACTCTGTCGGGATTTTCCCTATCGAGATGTCGGCACTCGTGGTGTCAACCAACTCGGTTCTCTGACTCCCGAATCCCGATATGTCGAAACTCCGATGAGCTTGCGGCTTTGACTTTTCAACAGTCCCGTCACCTCGTCGGGATTTCGGACTTCACAGGATCACGAATCCTGATGTCCAATGTTTGGGACTTCTTGCTGCGAAACCCCGATGAAGCGTACCACCTGTCCACGTCAGCAATTCCTATGGCCCCACACTATTTACGTAGCCTTCGGGATATCGCATATCGCGATTTCACGATTCCCGTTGCAATGTTTTGGAGTTTCGATCCACAAAACCCCGATACATGATATACGTGTAGATCCAACAGCCCTTGTGGCTCGGATCAACGACTTTTCCCCTCCTGAGCTTTAAACCTTCTGAAATACTTCGTTGTATCTCCCCTACACCTCTGCGAGATCTTAAGGCTCACAGAATGTCATGAATTCTCCTCGGAGAATACCGACCGTCTATCTTTCTGATGAAACCTGTGAAACGACTAAGTGTTCCCCTCCATGGAACTCATTTGCCTTCTCGCAAACCTGCGATGCTTCTTACTAACTTTAAGTCGCAGCTTCTCTATGCTATCCTTCCACGAATTCGAAGGCCTACCCCTCCTGATCTTTTCCCATGACTTTCAAGTCCTTCAGGAAGACTCTTGCATGCACTCCTTGCAGCAAACCTTCAACCACATTTAAGTGTTGAAGTCCCTCGACTCTGCACACACCTGCAGCAGCAGTCCTTCAACTTCTTCTCTCAGGTTCACAACCCTGAAACTTAGCTTGGCCTATGCACTCCTTGCACGGATCCTATGCCCAACTGCATTTCTGGGGTGAATGAGAAAAAAAGCTATCTCTATCTGGACCCTCTGTCAATGCACTCCTTGCGGACACTTCAACTACACTCCTTGCAAGAATTTTCTGGCTCAAATAGAGAAACAATTGAAACTCATTCCCTCTTCCTCTCAGACTTCAATTCAAACATGAAATAATATACACGGCATAAAAAAGAGAATGTATAATAGGAAGCAAACATTCATGAGCATATCATTCAGCATCAATACACAGAGAACAACACAGAACCGTGAATTTGAATCAAACTCTTATATTAATTCAAATATATGTACATGGGTGTTCTTACATAGCTCTCTGCTTGCTCTTTCTCCAATTGCTTCAATCTTCCTGAATAATGTTACAAGGCACAATGAGGGTGTCTATATCCCGTTTCCCTCTTGCGTTCTACAACTGTCTAGTCTAGAATTAAATTCTATCTACTTTACATTAACTATCTTAAATGCCTCTATCTACTAAGGATGAGAGCTTAAAGGCTCAAGGTCCGTTCTACAATATACAAGTGTGCTTCATTAAATTTCCATATAAATGTTCATGCATCAAATCCAAGATGTTTTCAAAATTTGTGTTGGCTTGTCCAACTGTCTTGATGCTTCCACGTTGGCTCGCTTGATGTGGGAGATGCTCCTGCATCATACTCCCTCGCTTGAAAACTTTTGTGAGCTCCTGTCCATGAGCTCCTGCACGGTCTGTCCATGCTTTTGTATTTCTGCTTCAGTCTCCCAGTTGGCATCTTCAACTGGATGGTTTTTCCATTTGACCAGATACTCAAATTATTTTTTCCTTCTGGTCTTCTTGCCCACTCTCTTGTCCAGTATGCACTCCATCTGCGGTTTCTCTGCAACTGGAATTTGTTTCGTCCACTGGATCACTGGATTTTCATCTCCAATTCCTACTTCATCAGCCTTATATGGGTACAAATCCGAGATATTGAATATCGGAGAAATTTCGATCCCATCGAGTAATTCAATCTCGTAAGCATTCGTCCCAAACTTCTTCAAGACCTTTCATGGCCCGATTTTCTTCATCTTCAATTTATTATATGTTCTCCTCGGGAACCTTTCCTTTCTCAAATGTGCCAGAACTATATCACCAACTTCAATCTGAAGTTGTCTCCTATGCTGGTCTTCCCTGCGCTTATATTCCTAGCTTGAATTCTACAGTCACTGCTTCACCCGACTGTGAAGTTCTTTCATTGCCTCTGTGAATTCCTCTGCACTAGCGCTCCTAGTCGCAGTCTGTTCTGAATCCCTCAATTCAGAAACTCCTCTTGGCTGCATCTCATAGACAACCTGGAATGGACTTTTCCCTGTACTCCTGTTGACTGAGTCATTGTACGCAAATTCTGCCTGTGGTAATATACTGTCCCACTGGCTGTGGTGCTCTGTCACCAAGCTTCTCAGCAAGTCTCCCAGACTTTTGTTCACCACTTATGTCTTCCCATCCATCTGCGGATGGTATGCTAAACTAAACAACAAGGTAGTTCCCAGCTTCTTCCATAAGGTCCTCCAAAAATTCCCTATGAATTTCGTATCTCTGTCCGAAACTATACTCCTTGGAAAACCATGAAGTCGAATGACTTCTTTGAAAAAAAGATTGGCAATGTGAGTTGCGTCACTGGTCTTCTGACATGAAATGAAGTGTGCCATCTTGGAAAATTTATCCACTACCACAAATATTGAATCAACACCTCTTTGTGTTCTTGGAAACCCCAATACAAAATCCATGCTAATTGCTTCCAACAGTCTTTCCGGTATGGGCAATGGTTGATAAAATCCCACATTTTGCTTCCTTCCCTTCGAATGCTGGCAAATTTTGCATCTGTCCACAAATCTCTTGACATCTGCTCGCATTCTCGGCCAAAAATATGACTCATTTAGCTTCGCAAATGTTTTATCATGACCAAAATGCCCTGCCAATCCTCCGTTGTGTTTCTCCTTCAACAAGTTCTCCCTCATGGAGCATTTCGGAATACAAAGTTGATTGCCTCTGAACAACAATCCTTCCTAGATCATGTACTCTATCCACAGGCTTTTGTCTCCAAGAACTGGATTCTCAGTTGCTTCATACACCTCTCCAAAATCTTGATCATCTATGTACATGTCCCTGAGATCCTCAAATCCCAACGTTTTGACTCGGAACTCCTGCAACAGAAAACACTTCCTGCTCAAAGCATCAACCACTTTGTTAGCAGTACTAGAAATATGTTTAATCACAAAAGTGAAATTCTGCATATACTCAACCCATTTGACATGTTTATGATTCAACTTTTCCTGTTGAGTCACAAACTACAGTGCATGATTGTCACTGTACAGAACAAAATCCTTCGGGATCAAGTAATGCCTCCATTTCTTCAATGCTTGTATGATAGCATAAAACTCCTTATCATACGTGGAATACTTCAATTTTTCTTCATTTAGCTTCTCGCTGAAGTACGCTATCGGCATGTCTTCTTGACTCAAGACCGCCCCTATTGCGAATCCGCTTGCATCACATTTCACCTGAAATGTCTTCTGGAAATCCAGCAACACCAAAACCGGTTGTTTCGTAATCTTCCTCTTCAATAGATTAAAACACTTCTCAACCTCTGTTGTCTAGTGAAAAGACTTATGCCTTTTCTTCACTGTATCCATCATCGCTGCAGTAATTCCACTGAAATTCTTGATGAATTTTCGGTAGAAACTAGCCAGTCCGTGAAAACTTCTCACCTCAAATATATTCTTTGGTGATGGCCAATTCTTAATCACTTCCACCTTATCTGGATCCATCCTCAACTCATTTTCTGAAATAACAAACCCCAAATAAATGAGCTATGTCTTCATGAATGAGGATTTCTTCATATTTATCAACAGCTTCTCCTGCTGTAATTTCCGCATCACTGTAGCCAAATGCTTCAAGTGTTCTGCCACTGATTTACTGTAAATCAGTATGTCATCCAAATACACAATGACAAATTTCCCAATGAACTCCCTCAGGACTTTGTTCATCAACCTCATGAAGGTACTTGGCGCATTTGTTAAGCCAAACAGCATAACAAGGCATTCATACAAACCTTTGTTTGTTTTGAATGTTGTCTTCCATTCATCGCCTTCTCTCATGCGAATCTGATGATATCCGCTTTTCAAATCAATCTTTGAAAAGTATTTTGCTCCGCTTAAGCAATCCATCAGATCATCCATCCTTGGCAATGGAAATTTGTACCTGATGGTTATCTTGTTTATCGCCCTTGAGTCAGTACACATCCTCCAGCCTACGTCTTTCTTCGGACTGAGTACTATTGGAATAGCACGTGGACTCAAGCTTTCCCTGACCAAACCTTTGTCCAACAAATCCTGGACTTGTCTTTTGACCTCCTCATTCTCTTGCGGTGTCAATCTATAAGCGGATTTGTTTGGCAAACCAGCCCCTGGTATGAGATCAACATGGTGACTCACACTCCTCATCGGTGGAAAAAAACAAGGTAATTCATCCACTATTATGTCAGCAAACTCTTCTAGCAATTCCTGAACCTCATCTGGTAAATCATCCACTCTGGTGCTAGTCAGAACAATCCTCGGTTTTATGACCACAAAGAATTGTGGATCCTCCTTCTTCTTAACCTCCATAAGAAGTTCCTTCCCACTCATGAGAAGTACAGTGTTGCTTACTTCCGGCTTCACCTCCTTATCCTTAATTGGAAGCAACATGTGTGTCCTCCCATTCTTCTCCAGGGTGTATGTGTTCATTTTCCCATCATGAATCACATTTCTGTCATATTTCCATGGTCTACCTAGCAATAAATGACAAACATTCATAGGAATGACATCACATAAGATCTTATCATTATATCCACCTATCTTGAATTCAACCAAGCATTGTTTAGTGACAGTTACCTGGTGTCCTTTATGTAGCCACGAAACTCTGTATGGGCTTGGATGATCTGTCGTCTCCAGATCCATCTTCTCTACCATCTTTGTAGATAGGAGATTATCTGTGCTACCACTGTCTAATATGACCTTGCATACCCTGCCCTTGGTCTTGCAAGCAGTCCTAAAAAGTCTGGTCCTTTGGACTGAACTCTCCACCTCCTTCTCAGGTGTTAAAAGGACTTTTCGCATCATCAGCGATCTTCCGTCTTCAGCGTCTTCGGCCTCAACATCCCGCCTCTGTGCTTTGGTGATGTGAGCTTCTCCAATGTCCTTCTTTTTCTCTGGACACTCGTAAGACTTGTGCCCATTCTTTCCACATGTGAAGCATGTGATTACTCCACCTCTTCCTCTTCCTCTACCTCTAGTACGAGGAAAAGTGTTGTTGTCAGCATAATCTCCCCTCTTCTCATTATGATGCCCTCTCTGTTCAACATATGTCCCTTTCTGTGAGGTTCCACCTCTCTCTGTTCGAGTCTGAGGTTTCTTCCATTCCTCCTTGGGCTTCTGGTATTTGTCTTGGGAAACTGCTTTGCCTCTAGGCTGACTTCTGCCTCAGCCCCTCTGACTCTATTTTCGGCTCAGCTTTTCTTCTACTTTCAGAGCCATTTGATAAGCATCTTCCACCATTCGGATGGTTACCATGCTCATCTCATCCTGGATATCATACCTCAGGCCATTCATATATCTGGAAACTTTTTCATCATCGCTTTCCCGATGACCTCCCCTAATGTTCAGTCTGTAGAATTCCTCGGTGTATTCTTTCACTGTCATCAGCTTCTGTCTCAGGTTCTGCATTCTCCTGAACAGAGTAATTTGATAATCCCTGGGGATGAATTTCGCCTTCATCTTCGCGATCATCATGTCCCGGATCTTAATCTTCTTCTTTCCCTTGTAGCTTTTGTCAGCTTGTAGTTCATCCCACCACAATGCTGCATGTCCCTTTAATCTAGTGACAGCATGCTTCACCTTCTTGTCTTCTTCGACATCTTCATAGTCGAAGTAAGTATCCAGATCCCTAATCCAATCTAGTAGCTCCTTTACATCCAAGTTTCCCTCATAAACTGGAATCTCCATTTTTTCTCTTGTGCCCATCCTGGCAATAGCTATGATCAAACGGTTGTTTGATGCATCTTCGACTGCAACTTCCCCTTCATGTTCAGCCTCAATCTCTCTTTTGGAATCACTCATATCCCCTGCACTGGCTATGTGTCTTTTCATTGTCTCCATATCTTCGAGTCTTGCTCGGAGATCACGCATATGTCTCTCTATGGTTGGATCTGCCATCTACCTGCCTCTTCTTCTCTACACTTCCCTATCCTCTGGATCGGGTGACTGTCTATCTCTCCTTGGCGGCATGGTGAATTCTTCCCTTCTCTGCTACAGAAAGCAAAGAATCTTTCTGTGCTCTGATACCACTTGACGCAGCCGTACCCACAGGCACGTCCGCTCACAAGATCTTCTCATCCCTCGGCCCCAAGAACTCTTGAATAGCTCTTCTATTTCCCTATTGGGAAATCAACACCCACAGTAATCCTCTACGGGGTCCCCCTCATTACAAATCGGGAGATCGGACTTGCGGTATTGTGAGTTCAATCGTCAAACGTCGGACTCTTGAATCCCCGACCGTCGATACAAGTCAATGTTGACCCTCTCCTTTACTTTGTCAGGATTTTCCCTATTGGGATCTTGGCACTCGTGGTGTCAAGCAACTCGGTTCTCCGAATCCCAAATCTCGATATGTCGAAACTCCAATGAGCTTGCATCTTTGACTTTTCAACGGTCTCGTCACCTCGTCAAGATTTCAGACTTCATGGGATCGCGAATCCTGATTTCCAATGTTCAGGACTTCTCGCTGTGAAACCCCGATGAAGCGTGCCACCTATCCACGTCAGCAATTGCTGTGGCCCCACACTATTTACGTAGCTGTCAGGATATCGTGATTTCACGATTCCCATTACAATGTTTTGGAGTTTCGATCCACGAAACCCCGATACACGATATACGTGTAGATCCAACGACCCTTGTGGCTCGGATCAATGACTTTGCCCCTCCTGAGCTTTAAACCTTCTGAAATACTTCATTGTATCTCCCCTGCACCTCTGCGGTATCTTAAGGCTCACAGAATGTCGCAAATTCTCCTCGGAGAATACCGACCGTCTATCTTTCTGATGAAACCTGCAAAACGACTAAGTGTTCCCCTCCAAGAAACTCGTTCGCCTACTCGCAAACCTGCGATGCCTCTTACTAACTTTAAGTCACAGCTTCTCTACGCTATCCTTCCACGAATTCAAAGGCCTATCCCTCCTGAGCTTTTCCCACGACTTTCAAGTCCTTCAGGAAGACTCTTGCATGCACTCCTTGCGGCAAACCTTCAACCACATTTAAGTGTTGAAGTCCCTCGACTCTGCACACACCTGCAGTAGAAGTCCTTCAACTTCTTCTCTCAGGTTCGCGACCCTAAAACTTAGCTTGGCCTACGCACTCCTTGCACAGATCCTATGCCCAACTGCATTTCTAGGGTGAATGAGAACAAAATCTATCTCTATTTGGACCCTCTGTCAATGCACTCCTTGCGAACACTTCAACTGCACTCCTTGCAGGAATTCTCTGGCTCAAATAGAGAAACAATTGAAACTCATTCCCTCTTCCTCTCAGACTTCAATTCAAACATGAAATCATATACATGGCATACAAAAGCGAATGTATAATAGGAAGCAAACATTCATGAGCATATCATTCAACATCAATACAAAAAGAACAACACAGAACCATGAATTTGAATCAAACTCTTCTATTAATTCAAATATTTGTACATGGGTGTTCTTACATAGCTCTCTGCTTGCTCTTTCTCCAATTGCTTCAATCTTCCTGAATAATGTTACAAGGCACAATGAGGTTGTCTATATCCCGTTTCCCTCTTGCGTTCTACAACTGTCTAGTCTAGAATTAAATTCTATCTACTTTACATTAACTATCTTAAATGCCTCTATCTACTAAGGATGAGATCTTAAAGGTTCAAGGTTCGTTCTACAATATACAAGTGCGCTTCATTAAATTTCCATATAAATGTTCGTGCATCAAATCCAAGATGTTTTCAAAATTTGTGTTGGCTTGTCCAGCTGTCTTGATGCTTCCGCGCTAGCTCACTTGATGTGGGAGATGCTCCTACATCAGATCACATGACCAGTTTCCACCTATGGTGCTCATCGAACTCGCTGTGAGACGACTCTATATAATTTCATCTGTTTCAATGCACTCTCATTGGAGGTTCTGTGAAATGGTACATCGAGCTTGACCGCTCAAGATACTCTTACTTTAGAAATTTGGTGATGGTTTTTCTAAACCATTTCCAACTACCTGTGAGATACGATGTCGACACCAAATTTTTGGCCAACTTTGAGCAAACGAAGGCCGATCATATCTCAGATCACATCCGAGAATGGTGACATAGGAAGAGTTTGATAAAAGTATAGGTCCCACCGGCTTTCCTTCTGGAGTGGTTCCTTAAGTCTTTGGTACCTCAGTTATCCAAATACGTTGTAACGTCGGGAGTGTTTTCAGAGGTGGAGGCGATAATGAGAGCACAACAACTTGAACTGATATAATATCATTCTGGTTTACTCTATGAGATTTTTCCAAATGCATCATGGTCTATCCTTGACAAGACCAGACACAAGTCTAGACCACATGTCGATGGTATAGTTGGTTCAGCACAAGAAAATCCCACTGATCAACTGTCAAATCAATTGCAACAATTATTGATATAGCAGACAACAACTAGACAGACCTTCGATTCAGTTGATCCCCCTACCCAAATGTGATACATACACAGTGTGCAGTCAAAAAACCTGAAGGCCAACCAGCAGCCTGACGGAAATAAAAAACAATGAAACAAGAAGGGTAAGGGGGATAAGAAACCTAGCAACAATGTTGTATGGGGAAACACAGAAAAGAGAAAGTCAAAGTATTCGTGTAACCTTTGCACGAAAGACCATCCAACTCACATGTTCCCTCATATTGTGGAAGCCCAGAAGTTATTAGCGCAACAACAACCTACACTGTTAACGAACCCATTTCCACATGGGAAAAATATGACTCAGGCCTCTTCAAGTGCGAATGGGGGCAGTCAGGGACCCCCTCCATCTTCTAGTAATCCCTCAACTGCAAATGCTTATATGATGAAATGTGATGCTTACATAGAAAATAGGGCTCACGATTACAAAATGTCGAAAACTGATGAAAAGGGTAAGGAAGTCGTAAACCCATATGTTCCTCTCCAAATTGAGAATATAGTGGGAGAAAGAATGACACAGATCCAAAAAGGGGCATTCAAGAAAGCTTCGCATAATCTGAACACGAGGTCTACCCAAAATAACTCTATGGTAGAGGATTTGTCACAATCCCCTTACGCGATGTATTCTTTGGAGGTCCTCCATAGCTTCCCTTTGTAGAGAAAGGCTCTGTTGTCCGCTTTGGGATCTGTTGAGACCTGTAATCTAGGAACAATCATGCTTGATATGAATGACTTTAAACCTCATCTCCCTTACCACATTGTGTTTTAAATAGTAGTGGCTCACCCCACAAAATATTTTACCCAAAATATTTTCCGTATGGTGGTTCATGAGGGTTCCTCAACTTGCATGATGTCATTGGCCTGTTGGAAGGCCATTGGCCAACCCATTTTGTCTCCGTCATGTACTATGCTTACTTCTTTCGATGGTCGTTCTTTCAGATCACATGGAATCATCGCTTCTTTCCCTGTGCAGTTAGGAGGGAAGACCGTGTGCGTCGAATTTGAAGTGGTTGATGTGCCTCTCAACTACAACCTTTTGTTAGGAAGGAGTTGGACCTATGCAATGCATGCAGAGGTTGCCACATTTTTTGGGGTCTTTTTGTTTCCAGATGAGGGCCAAACCATAACCATTCACCAGTTGTCCTTCTCCAGTCCTGACCCTTGATCGGGGGCATCAACGGTCCCGATGATTGATAACCCTCAACATGATGTCATCAATGTAGGGGTTGGTTTGTGCCCACCGTTGATGGGTACTTTTGATTACCCGCTTCCCTCTAGCGATGTCAAGATGATATCGGCTACCCCTGACCAGCCTAGGGTTGAATCCTTCAAGTTTCATCATTCTGTATGACTTACTTTAGAGATCTGTGGACTCTTCCTTACCCATCAGCCTCGATGGAAGGGACATGGAATCCTGGCATGGAAATTCTTTTGTCTGCGGTAGAATTTGCATATAGTATTTTCCAGCAGGCTTCAGTCGACCCTGATCCAACTTCCACATGGGAGTTAGATACAATTTTCGAGTCTATCTGGGCTCAAGGTTCCCTTACCACTACCGATTCTTTAGACTTGGTCTTTCCCTCTAATGAGGCATTGACTGGTCCGGACAGACATTGGGATGATCTCCATCATAGATCTTATTTTCTCCTAGAGTTAAGAAGAATAAAGGCAGGTGAATTCATGTTGACTATGACTGGAGATAGGTCTTGTCCTATTAATCCTCTGGCTATGCACACATTTTATGTTGAGGGTAACATGGAAACTATCATTGAAATGACACCTATTGACATCTCCATAACCCCTGGCGTCATGGAGAATGTCTTCGTCAAAGCGGAATTCTCCCCCGAGGAGATTCAGATGTATACATATTTATTTAAGGAATTTCATGAATTTTTTTCCTAGTCTTATGAGGAAATGCCAGGAATTGATCCAAGAATCATCAAACATGAGATAACGACTTATCCTAAAGCCAAGTGGGTCCGACAGAAAATTTGTCTGGTGAATCCTCAAAAAGAGGAAACAACTAAGGCTAAAGTAGAAAAACTACTCAAAGCCGGTTTCATATACCCCGTTCAGTTGACTCAATGGGTGTCAAATCTCGTTCCACTCAAAAAAAAAAAGGGTACAATTTGCGTGTGTATGGACTTCTGTGATTTGAACAAGGCATGTCCAAAGGATAATTTCCCCACCCCATTCATTGACCAGATTGTCGATGAATGTGTAGGCTGTGAAGTATTTTCTTTCATGGATGGTTTTTCGGGATACAACTAGATATAGATCAAACTCGAAGACCAGCATAAAACAACTTTTATTTGTATATGGGGCACATTTTCTTATCATAATATGCCTTTTGGCCTGAAGAATTTTGGAGCCACTTTTCAGCGGGCCATGTCTTTTTCTTTCCACGAGCTTAGACATATATTCAAGGCTTGTCTTGATGATCTAGCATCATGATCTCATAAGAGAGGTGATCATCCAGCACACCTCTAAATAATCTTTGAATGATTTCACTATTATAGGATTCGCTTGAATCCTAACAAGTGCAGTTTTTGCGTGACGTCGAGTCGTCAATAGGTTTCATAGTTTCGACAATAGGTATCATGTTTGATCCTATGAAGGTGGAGGTGATAGTTCAGTTGCCTCCCCCATGCACAGTCCCTCGGCTTCAAAGGTTACAAGGGAAAGTGATTTTTCTTCAACATTTTATCGCAAACTATGTTGAGATCATTAAAGGGTTCATGTGTTTATTGAAGAAGGGAGTCCCTTTCTGTTGGGATGAAGCCACTCAACACTCTTTCGAAGCATTGAAACACACCCTCACGTCTTCCCCTCTACTCCGACCTCCCAATTATAATAAATATTTTTTATTATACTTGGTTGTGTAGAGTTGACCATCGGTATGGTCTTGGTTCAAGAGGACGATCTACTCGAAGAGAAAGTGATTTATTACCGGAGCTGAGGCCTGGTTGGACCAAAACTCAACTACTCCCATGTTGATAATCTTGTGTTGCCAGTAGTGCATGCTTTCTAGCAGTTCTGTCATTATATTTTTCTTCGTAAGACCACCATCGTTTCTGTTGTGAATTTGTTTCAATACATGTTGACATGACGCATCATCGACGGAAATATCAGTAGATGGATTATTATCCTCCAGGAGTTTGACTTGGATTTTTTTCTATGAAATACAAAAAGTCACTTGTCTTTCAGGAACTTATCTTAGCACTTTCGGTCGAATCAGGTGATGTTATGCCCAAAGAATCACCAATTAAAGGAGATATTTTTTTGATTTCATCTTTGGACCCCTAGTATGGAGATATACTAGTCTATATCCAAACTTTGAAGTTCCCTACCTCTGGTTCTCACAATGAGCGTCGACGTATATGCCATCATGAACGAAACTAGCTCATCCTCGATGACACTTTGTATCATCGAGGTGTAGATTGCATTCTTCGTCGGTGCCTTATTCATGAAGAAGCGGAACTCGTTCTTAATGACTACCACACTAGAGCATGTGTTGGTCATTTGTCTGGGTTGTCAACATCCCAAAAGATTCTACGAGCTAGTGACTTTTGGCTAAGGTTAATCAAGGATTGCGTTGAATCGGTCAAGAAGTGCCACCCATGCCAAATCTTCTCTCGGAAGATGAGGGCACACTTCGCTCCCATGTTTCCCGTCATTATTGTTGGTCCCTTCACCAAGTGGGGGATTGATTTTACTACATGCCACCCAAATTCATCTAGGAGGCGGTGTTATATCATCGTAGCGGTATACTAGTTCAAAACGTGAGTCGAGGCTATGCCAACATTTAATAATGATGGTGAGACAACAAATCTCTTTATTTTTAACCAGATAATAGCAAGGTTTGACATCTCGAAGGATATTTTCACTGACCATGGCAGTCACTTTCAGAACAAAATGATGTCTGAGTTAACATCAAAGCTTTGGTTGAGGAAAGAGCATTCATCACCCTACTACCCACAAGTGAATGGTCAAGTGGCAGCTATGAATAAGTCCCTCAAGACTATTCTGCGATGAACGATCAATTCTGCCAAGTCAAATTGGCATTTGATGTTGTACTCAGCATTATGGACCTACCGAATGTCTGTAAAGACTGCCACCGATTTTTCACCTTTTCAACTCGTTTATGGGATGGAAGCAGTCTTGCCAATAGAGTTCCAAATCCCATCTCTAAATTTGGTAGTGGATTTATTGCTAGACACTTCACTGCTTGAGGAATGCTTATTATATCTCAAGCAGATCCTTGAGAAACGTCATGATGCAGCCTTGGCTAATGAGGCTCACAAGAAATGAGTCAAGTGTCAATATGATTGGTCTGTTCATCCTCAGACTTTTTCTGAAGGCAACATTGTCCTAGTCTACAACCAAGATAAGGATCCCATGGGTGCAAGCAATTTCAAACCCATGTGTTTCAGACCTTTCCTTATGAAATAAGTCTTAAATAAGGGAGCTTATCGTCTGGTTGACTTTGAGAGAAATGCTTTGGAAGATCCTAGAAATGGGCTCTAACTCAAGAAGTATTACTCGTAGGTTGGTCGCCTTGGGTGACTTATTGTACATATGTATAGTTCTTATACAATTATTTGTGTCTTTTTGTTTTATGGACGTGTCCTTATTTATGTCATCTTTTTCACTGTGGAAGAGGTCAAGTGAATCAGAGGTGTTCTTTGGGTTCGCGGACGGTGCTAGCCGACACATTCAGAGGCTTGCTTCCAAATCTTGGGTGATCTTCACACCTCAAGGACAATTGCTATCTTCTGGAGGTATTTGTCTAGGTGATACCACAAACAATGTCGTCGAGTACAACACAATGATAGAGTTGCTTTGTGATGCTTTTTTTCATGGAATATCTCACCTACAGGTCTACATAGACGCACAACTAGTTTTGTCCCAGTTAAATGGGGTTTACTGCATTTATGATCCTAATTTACACCAACGATTCCTTAGGGTACGTCTCTTAGAACGCTGCTTTGATTACATTGTGTATATCCATATTCCTAGGAGATTAAATCAAATAACAGATACTCTAGCTAATCAAGTATTAGATTGGCATATTGCACACACATAAAAAGAAGCACACACATACACATGTACATACATTTGTAAAAATTTAATCCATAAGACATAAAATATGTAAATACATACATATATATATCAAAAAGTGTCAAAGTACATCGATGGGCATGAACACCTAAAAATATATATATCTGGTATACATCACAGGGCTTATGCCCTCAAAAATATAAAAAAGAGTACCCTCAGCATGTAAGTGGTCCATCCTAGCTAAGCACATGACCTATTGGCCCTACTGTAGTGAGAAACAACATTTTCCAAAATTCGTAAGAGTTGATCCCAGGTCCGTGGCACCCCAACTATCTGAGGCTGCATCGATGGCAAGAGATCCTTGATATCGGCCATGGGAACTGCACTAATGAGTGCAGTGAGGTTTCTCTCCACCCATCTCAAAAATCTCTCAGGCTCTCTAGCTGGAAGTCCTCCTACTACTGCTGGTGGTCCGACAGTTGTTGTTGGTACTGCCTCTGGTCAAGGACGCCGCCTGGTCCTTGAAAAGTCTGCCAGACACACTGGTCCCACATCTGTACATAACAGATACATAGTTGTCAAATAATCTAGTACACATAAAAAATGATATATATCAAAATAAACTAAAAATTAAATAACCTTAAAAACACATGTACTAATCCCTCCTCGCTCCTCTCCAGGAGGTACGGGCATGTTTGGATCACTGGAAAAGTTGATTCCAACGTAGGGGTAGTCCTCTATCGTCGGAATATGTCATTCCCACCAGTCGAAAAATGCATCATCGAAGGCCTCTATGGTCCTTCCTCCCCCTTGTCGTGTCAATAATGCTTCCCATCTACATATTGTTTGGAAGTAGGCCACATGCCCCCGCACTGTCTCTCGTGGATGAAGGTTGGGTACCCTCATAAAGAAGAAAGAGCATAAAATGGTACCAAACCAAAAAAATTTGTTACTCCACACTCGGCACTCTGTGAGATATATCTTCATGCAGTCAAGCATGGTCGTGCTCAAATCGAATAATCGTGCATTTAAGCACTGCACCGCACAATACATGTATGCCCGAGAGGCCTAATGTAAGGTCGTGAATCCAGTGATCTGCCCAATAAGAAAAACTATCACCTTCAACGATAGGTTGGTAATCTTGTGGATTGACACATGAGAACCTACTTTCTTAGTGTCGGCCTCTCAATGCATTCCGATCAGCTCAACAATGTTGCAAGGCCCAGGGGGAAATGTGCGCAATTTGACTAGTTTCCCTCTCCTCAAGAGGCCAGTCAAGAAGCAAATTTCCTCATTCGTTGGAGTCAATGACTGCCCCTCGAGCATAAACGCCTCTGCATCAGGTTGCCAATAATCCACCAAGACATTCAACAACCTGGGTTGTGCCCTCATGAGTGGACACCAGTAGAACTTCCATAACCTGCATTGTTTCAATGTGGTGATAGCAGTAGGGTCCTCATCAACCAAGATATCAATATCCTCATTCTCCCTCTCTCTCCAATGGACATACATCCTGTTACATGACAAGTTCAAGGGGGGAGCTAGCTCTTGCATATTCATTTTTTCTATGTTATTGAGGGTGTACATGGGTTTTCTTGGACACAGTCGCGTATGCACACAGGTAGATTTTTTCTGCCCGTGGGCATATGCAAGATGTCCTTAGATAGCCCGTGTACATGTATGGCTGCCCTTTTTTAGGAGGGTGTGCCCCCCAAAAAAATAAAATAAATGCATAAATGATGGATGGAAATGCAAGAGGGATGATTTTATACTTACTTGGTCTGAACAGAAGTTTGTTTCGTCCTCTTAACCTCCCAGAATCAACTCTTTTAGAAAAGGGGTCTTTTTCGCTTTTTGGTTAATTCTCAATTTGCAATAGTTAAAATGAGTTGTTAGATTTTATTTATAGACTTTTTTGCCCCTTTTTTGCCACCTTTTTGAACCCTTTTGTCATTTTTTCTAGCTTGAAAATCGTTTAATGTGGTTCTTGAGTTTCTCATTGGATGTTACGATGCACGTCACTTTTGGTTTGGAAAACTTTTCAGGAGATGGGTCACTTTTAAAAGGTCCTTTGGCAAAAGTCGTTTTTCAAACCTTTTGCATATAAGTTAAGATTCCACCTCCACTTTCTTCATCTCGTTGTCTTATCCTCTTTTCCATAGGATCGATCCCACCAAATTGCGACATCGAACCATCATTGTTTCTTTAGAATTGTCGTAATTAGGTGGTAGAGCCTACCTTTACATGGATTCCCTAGATAGATCCTTACTGCATTTTGGTGTCCATGTCGTCGTTAATGAATTTAGGCTTGGGAGTTCTTGTTAGTCCTGTCCTAATTATCAGATTGAGCCTCATAGATCTGATGTGTCATCACTCTTGGCCTCACCCTAGGGACTCCCAAAACTGAGCATACTTTTTCAAATTTCAAGCTCGCTTTGAAATCCAAAAGCAACATCCGATGAGACTACATTTATGATTTTCAATCTTGTTTGGATTAACTGAGAAAAGTAACCTCTTGGAGTCTTATTTAATCCCTTTTCAGACTCTCTAAACATGAAAATTTTTATGAGCGATCTTGTTTTCCTTCACGCTTGCCAAACTAAAATTTGAAGACACGTCTATCCGGCGGTAGTTTACCCCTTTTTCGGTCCGGATGGTCAATTTTATGAACAAAGGTATACTCTAGGAATTTCGATTCGCTAGAAGAGTATTCTCAGGTATAATGTTAACCCTTTTTTGGGCCTGAGGTACTAAATTTATGAAAAAGGAATCCCCACGGAGTCCATAGTTAATCTCTTTTCAGAATCCCTAAAATTGAAAAGATCGTTGAGTGACCTTTTTCCTTCACACTCGTTAAATTCGTCCAGAAGAACATACCCTACAGAGTCCATAGTTAAGCTCTTTTCAGACTCCTTAAAATTGAAAAGATCATCGAGTGATATTGTTCCTTCACACTCGTTAAATTGGTATAGAAAAACATCTACTGGCATGATTTTACCCCTTTTTTTGGCCTCTAGATTAAGGAGGAAAAAGGTACATCTCATGAGAGTTCTCCTAAGTAAATTATATATTTTTTCGGGCTAAGGAGACTAAATCTAGAAAAAGGTTGTGAGTCCATAGTTAATCTCTTTTTAGACTCCTTAAAATTGAAAATATTGCCAAGTGATCTTGTCTGTGTCACACTCGTTAAATTTTTTCTTAATAGATGTCTTTTCGGTGCAAGTTTACCCCTTTTTCGAACTAACTAGACTATTTCTGAAAAAGGTACCCTGACGAAGTCTTCTTTTATGTTTTTTCAGACTCTCTAAGTATGAAAAAACTACCGATCTTACCTTCTACGGGCTCATGAAAAATACATTTAAGTGGGTTTCATCATGTCTTGTTAATCACATTTGTATCTATGCATCTTTGGACTAATGTTGGCTCCATGTTGCTCTCAATTGAACCTTTGAAGCATGCCTTATATGCAAGCCTTGAAGCACTTTGCCTCTGTGACCTGACACCTTGACCCATGGAGGAACTTTCCCCGATTTTTCTTTTCCTGCACATGTCTCCTTTCTCTGAGGATTAGTCTGTTCCTCATGCTTGGAACTAGTATTCGTGTGACACTCGTTCCTCCTTTGTAATGTAGAATTATTTTATTCTTTTTCAAGCTCTTTTAAAAATATTGAAAGAGACAAAAAATTAAAAAATACCCCAAAAAGAGGACGGGAAATATATATTCTTTTTGGTAGCACAATGAGTCGCCCTTGGACAAAGAACATCCTTTTGTTTTTTCTTCAATCATTTGGATATAATATGACCTTAGGAAGTTGTTCTCATTACATAGAGTTGTGTCATCCTCCATTTGGTTATTCTTTCAAACACATGGAGAGTTTGTGTTGCCTCCTGCATCATGAACTTATGTCAATGTCACGCTGCCTGAGTCTGATCATATTTTTGTGCTCTTGTCCAATGGAAGTTTTACCCATCCTGAGTCGGCCTTTCTGTAGTTTGTGTCTTTCCCTCATGCCCAACCATCCCAAAAGTCCAATCAAGTCCTTGTTGGAAATCAATGAAGTTCTATGCCTGATCACCGATATCCTCTTCTATGTTTCCGATGAGCCGTTGAAGGCCTTTGGGTAGTGAATTCATACACTCACATTACACTCCTACCCGAGTTTTGAAGATCTTGAAGTTTTTTCTCGAGCTATGAAGGCCTCATCTCCAGCCATCATGCATCATTTGCTTCTTGAAGATGGATACTATACATGTATATATTTGAGTTTGAGATGCAGATCCGTTGTGTATTTCTCGTGGCTACACTTTATATAGTTATATGACATGGATAGGTAGTGTATTTGATTGGAAGCCATGATTTA
Organism: Picea engelmannii; assembly: GCA_009831015.1. Taxonomy (NCBI): domain Eukaryota; kingdom Viridiplantae; phylum Streptophyta; class Pinopsida; order Pinales; family Pinaceae; genus Picea; species Picea engelmannii. The sequence goes on along the minus strand of ML841479.1, from coordinate 58,040 downwards.
TTTCATCCCGATCATGGGTATTCCCACCTCGGTGAGAGAATTGTTATTTTTGCAGATGACACCTCCCGAACTCTAGTCCCGGGCTCACTTACTTCGTACATTGGTGAATATTTTGTAATGTATTCTAGCCATCATATGCTATTTTGACCTTATACATTAGCTGGCATATGTTATAACCCTAAATTTCTCCATACATGCATACCTGGCATTTGGCCCTCTTACCTATTATTTTTTCCAAGCCATCACTAAGTTGCTCTTCTTAAAACTCTTTTTTTTGAAGATGTGCACACCCTGCACCACTAATTCCCATGTACATACTCTTTATGCACCACTACAGCCCACATACGTACACTAGCTGCACCATTACAGCCCGCGTATACTTGCAAAATTTGCAAAAATTAAAAAGTTGCTAGGAATTCGTTAAGATTACGGGCTATTAGGTAGTTTTCCAACTAATCCACCGCCTATAGCCCGTCACCCAATCAAATAACCATCCTTTTCCCATATAAAAGGATGTGTTGGGGTCTCATTTCTGAGAGAAGCATAAGAATAGTGGAACTCTTCCCATTTCACATCCCCTCCTTTCCCCAAGCATTTGCAGCCTTGTTGTGAGAATTTCAACAGAATTCCCTATTTCTCCCTTTTTCCTCCATTATAAGGCCATTCCATTTCCAAAGAAGAAGGTTGAGAGGAGAAATATACGCAAAGGTGCACTTGGACCTTGGTGAAGAGGAGCCCAGGCCAGGTTCGTGTAGAATTCGTCGACCTTGTTTTAAGTAATCGTTGTGATATCAATAAAACAAATACTTTTCCTGTCCTGAAAAATGATGTGTCAAATATGTGCATTTGATTTATGTTTTATTATAACATCTATCTCATGATTTATATATGAAATGCATGTTTTTATTTTCCTATTTATCTGTTTGTGAATGCAGGCCAACCTTGGGAGGAGGTTTGCAGTTAGTGGAGCTATCAAGCATGAGATGATCGATACCAAACACAGAGTAAAAGGTACACTTACCTGATCCTTTTCACTTTTTCTTTCATGTATGAGTCTGGGATACGTTTGGGGTAGTTAGGAAAGTAGGAAACTTTTACACGGTCATTGATCTTCCTACATTGTAAACCCTGGTGTAACCATAGGGGGGTTTTTCCCAATAGCAACTTCAGCGTCATCCCAACCACAACTTTTGAAGGGATTGAAGTATTCTCGAAAATAAATATAGTGTGAGCCCATAAGAGAAAGTAAAAAATGAATATATGAAGAGTGGGTTAGCAAGTGATTTCCTCGACCTCCTCCCATATTTTTAACCACTATCTCAGATTCCCTCCAAGAGATTTTCCTCAAAATTTGATTTCCTTAACTATCACCGACCAAACCTATTGGTGAATAAAGATGAAACAAATAAATGGTTTGTTGTTTCCTCTTTTTACCTACACAATGTGCATCTTCTTGGACCTATCCATCCTCTTTTCATACCATTTTCCCAGGTTAGAATTTATTTTCCAAAATTAACCAAGAAAGGATATGCATCTTCAAAGGGGCATGAAAAAAAAAATTACCACCACCACATGCATTCTCCTTAAAAGTTTCATCCATCGTCACTAAGTATTCAAGATTTACATTGTAGATTCTTGATTTTTCATTTCTTCCTCTTGTAGCTTGATAAATGATTTTTTCAACTAACATGTATATACTTCCCGTTCTTCAGCTATGTCCCCCTCAAGGCTTAAGGAATCCATTTATTTCCAAGAGCTTCTACCAAACATATCGGGATCTCTAAACCCAACATCTCATAATTACAAGATACCTTGTCCATAAAGTTCAAGAATTAAATCCTCTAATAGTTTGTGACTCGGATAAAAATTCACTCATGGTTCCTCTCCAATCCTTATGCATTTCCCATTTCCGACTTGCCATATTAGCCAATATTTTATTAAAGATAATTCCTCAACCAATTCTTTCCAAAATATTGAGCTACTAGCAAGTCCTTTTATTCACGATCTTATCCATTCCATGAAAGAATTGTCTGCAAAGTATTTGAATGCCATCACCCTTCCCCATAAAATGTTATTACGAATTAGTATCCACAAGATATTGCCACTAAAGACCTACACAACTAGAAAATATTTTTTTATTCCCCATCCTCACATCTCCTTTGGCTAGGGGAATCACACTTGATTCCTTTCAACCTGTCCACATGAAATGGAAGAATATTTTATTTATTTTGGTTAAAATTCCTTTGGGAATTTTTGTGATGTAATCCCAATACATTGGAATACCGCAAAGTGATCATTTGATCAACACTATCCACCCCCATTTGGAAAGTCATCGATGAGACCAAGAAGAGACCCTTTATTGAATTTACTTAATAAGATATAATCAATATTCATGCATGTAGGATTTGGTTTTTAAATCAACCTAAATATCTAAGACCTTCATGAATATTCTTATGAGCAAATGGAAGATAAATATCTAGATGCTCTAGAACAACCACCTGCAAATTACAAACAAGGAAATTTGATTTTGCTAGATTGATTTTCATCCCTATTTCCATATTGAAAGGATCAAGGATGGATTTCAAGGTCCTGAAATTCATGTAATGTTCCTACACCAAAAATAATAACGTCATGAATGAATAGAAGATAATAAAGAAATCTGAAATTTGTGATTTTTGTACCTTTTAAGATCCCTCTCCTCCTATCATTTTTTACTAGCATGATGAGTGCCTCTAAGACTATTGTTGGAAAGTTAGTTTTCATTGATTAATGTTGGGTATGTGTTATATTCTTTGCATGTGTGTATGTGGGTGCATCAGATTTGGAAACTACGTCTGACGATCCCAACTTCCTTCGCCCTTCTTGTCGTGTGCATCGAGTGCTTTCCTGGGGGGGTCCCAGGGGGGGCCATGTTTGGCCCCGCTAATTACGCACAACATTCGGGGCAACGAAAATGTTTTTGGGGCAATTTTTGCTATTTTAGCGGATTTTTCTATTTTTAGTGGTTTTCTAAATTAATCCTGTATTAAGGGATTAGGGTTTTGGTAGATACAAAATACCTAAAACATTGTGTATATTGTATGGTGAATGGTGAAATTAATACAATGAAGAGTTGAAAGGTGTGGCACCAAGAAAGGTTGGTTTTCTCCAGGTTAAGGGTTTCCAACACAAATCTTTGTGTACTATGTATATGAGCCATTTATTAATTTCTATTTTGCTTAAGAATCTGTATGCATTTCTTTACTTCACAGGTTTAAAACTTACAGTTAACTCTAGAAGAAGTCTAGAAGCATTGATCTCAACCATAGAAGAAGCATATTAACCCTAAAAGAAGAATCTAGAAGTGATGGTTTTGTTTAAAGGAATAAGCGATGAGTGTATTTGGAGAAGTCTCCAAAGTGGTATGTTGTGGTGTAGCTTTGAACATGGACCTCATGGGAATATGCTTTGAAGAAGTCTACCAAAAACCCAGATGTGGGTGCATGAAGCCCGAAGTTTTTTGAAGAATAAGGACATGAAGGACAATGTAGATGCAAGTCACACACTCATATATGGATAGTCCTCATCATTCCATTTCCAATGGTAGGTGGTATATCATGTGGTTCCTCACAGTTGAAGAGATATTCCCTCATGAATTTGAAAGACCCAAAGAATGGTTAAGAAACCCATAAATAGTTACAAGTCATTAATTAAAGGGTAAAGTGGTTGTAAAAGGAAGCCCTAAAGTTAAGGAGAGAAGTTACTTTGAAAATGTGTAAATACACCTCAAGGAGTCTCTCATAGGTATGCACATACACACAAGTTATTGACTATCTTATATGTGAGTAAGTGATCTATTGGTGAATCTGAGATGGTAAATCTAAGGCAGTGAAAGAGTAAGAAGGATAAAGTTTTAAGATTGCAGAGAAAGTGAGGGTTTCTAAGAAAACCCCAATTCATCTTACCCCCATAGGTCAAGCTACCAGTGTCCCATGAGGCACCCCTGCGGGTTGTACTAACCTCATCCCACGAGGCCCCACTAGTTGA
>ML841479.1:40260-53914 GCA_009831015.1 Picea engelmannii | reverse complement strand
GCCTCAACATCCCGCCTCTGTGCTTCGGTGATGTGAGCTTCTCCAATGTCCTTATTTTTCTCTGGACACTCGTAAGACTTGTGCCCATTCTTTCCACATGTGAAGCATGTGATTACTCCACCTCTTCCTCTTCCTCTACCTCTAGTACAAGGAAAAGTGTTGTTGTCAGCATAATCTCCCCTCTTCTCATTATGATGCCCTCTCTGTTCAACATATGTCCCTTTCTGTGAGGTTCCACCTCTCTCTATTCGAGTCTGAGGTTTCTTCCATTCCTCCTTGGGCTTCTGGTATTTGTCTTGGGAAACTGCTTTGCCTCTGGGCTGACTTCTGCCTCAGCCCCTCTGACTCTATTTTCGGCTCAGCTTTTCTTCTACTTTCAGAGCCATTTGATAAGCATCTTCCACCATTCGGATGGTTACCATGCTCATCTCATCCTGGATATCATACCTCAGGCCATTCATATATATGGAAACTTTTTCATCATCGCTTTCCCGATGACCTCCCCTGATGTTCAGTCTGTAGAATTCCTCGGTGTATTCTTTCACTGTCATTAGCTTCTGTCTTAGGTTCTGCATTCTCCTGAATAGAGTAATTTGATAATCCCTGGGGATGAATTTTGTCTTCATCTTTGCGATCATCATGTCCCGGATCTTAATCTTCTTCTTTCCCTTGTAGCGTCTGTCAGCTTGTAGTTCATCCCACCACAATGCTGCATGTCCCTTTAATCTAGTGACAGCATGCTTCACCTTCTTGTCTTCTTCGACATCTTCATAGTCGAAGTAAGTATCCAGAGCCTTAATCCAATCTAGTAGCTCCTTTACATCCAAGTTTCCCTCATAAACTGGAATGTCCATTTTTTCTCTTGTGCCCATCCTGGCAATAGCTCTGATCAAACGGTTGTTTGATGCATCTTCGACTGCAACTTCCCCTTCATGTTCAGCCTCAATCTCTCTTTCGGAATCACTCATATCCCCTGCACTGGCTATGTGTCTTTGCATTGTCTCCATATCTTCTAGTCTTGCTCAGAGATCACGCATATGTCTCTCTATGGTTGGATCTGCCATCTACCTGCCTCTTCTTCTCTGCACTTCCCTATCCTCTGGATCGAGTGACTGTCTATCTCTCCTTGGCGGCATGGTGAATTCTTCCCTTCTCTGCTACAGAAAGAAAATAATCTTTATGTTCTCTGATACCACTTGACGCAGCCGCACCCACAGGCACGTCCGCTCACAAGATCTTCTCATCCCTTGGCCCGAAGAAATCTTGAATAGATCTTCTATTTCCCTATTGGGAAATCAGTACCCACAGTAATCCTCTACGGGATCCCCCTCATTACAAATCGGGAGATCGGACTTCGCGGTATTGTGAGGTCAATGGTAAAACGTCAGACTCTTGAATCCCCGACCGTCGATACAAGTCAATGCTGACCCTCTCCTTTACTCTGTCAGGATTTTCCCTATTGGGATCTTGGCACTCGTGGTGTCAAGCAACTCGGTTCTCCGAATCCCAAATCTCGATATGCCGAAAATCCGATGAGCTTGCAGCTTTGAATTTTCAACGGTCTCGTCACCTCGTCGAGATTTTAGACTTCACGGGATCGCGAATCCTGATTTCCAATGTTCGGGACTTCTCGCTGCGAAACCCCGATGAAGCGTGCCACCTATCCACGTCAGCAATTGTTGTGGCCCCACATTATTTACGTAGCTGTCAGGATATCGTGATTTCACGATTCCCATTACAATGTTTTGGAGTTTCGATCCACGAAACCCCGATACACGATATACGTGTAGATCCAACGACCCTTGTGGCTCGGATCAACGACTTTGCCCCTCCTGAGCTTTAAACCTTCTGAAATACTTCATTGTATCTCCCTTGCACCTCTGCGATATCTTAAGGCTCACGGAATGTCGCAAATTCTCCTCGGAGAATATCGACCGTCTATCTTTCTGATGAAACCTGCAAAATGACTAAGTGTTCCCCTCCAAGAAACTCGTTCGCCTACTCGCAAACCTGCGATGCCTCTTACTAACTTTAATTCACAGCTTCTCTGCGCTATCCTTCCACGAATTCAAAGGCCTATCCCTCCTGATCTTTTCCCACGACTTTCAAGTCCTTCAGGAAGACTCTTGCATGCACTCCTTGCGGCAAACCTTCAACCACATTTAAGTGTTGAAGTCCCTCGACTCTGCACACACCTGCAGTAGCAGTCCTTCAACTTCTTCTCTCAGGTTCGCGACCCTAAAACTTAGCTTGGCCTGTGAACTCCTTGCACAAATAGTATGCCCAACTGCATTTCTAGGGTGAATGAGAACAAAATCTATCTCTATTTGGACCTTCTGTCAATGCACTCCTTGCGAACACTTCAACTGCACTCCTTGCAGGAATTCTCTGGCTCAAATAGAGAAACAATTGAAACTCATTCCCTCTTCCTCTCAGACTTCAATTCAAACATGAAATCATATACACGGTATACAAAAGCGAATGTATAATAGGAAGCAAACATTCATGAGCATATCATTCAACATCAATACAAAAAGAACAACACAAAACCATGAATTTGAATCAAACTCTTTTATTAATTCAAATATATGTACATGGGTGTTCTTACATAGCTCTCTACTTGCTCTTTCTCCAATTGCTTCAATCTTCCTGAATAATGTTACAAGGCACAATGAGGTTGTCTATATCCCGTTTCCTTCTTGCATTCTACAACTGTCTAGTCTAGAGTTAAATTCTATCTACTTTACATTAACTATCTTAAATGCCTCTATCTACTAAGGATGAGATCTTAAAGGCTCAAGGTTCGTTCTACAATATACAAGTGTGCTTCATTAAATTTCCATATAAATGTTCATGCATCAAATCCAAGATGTTTTCAAAATTTGTGCTGGCTTGTCCAACTATCTTGATGCTTCCGCGCTGGCTCACTTGATGTGGGAGATGCTCCTACATCAGATCACGTGACCAGTTTCCACCTATGGTGCTCATCGAACTTGCTATGAGACGACTCTATATAATTTCATCTGTTTCAATGCACTCTCATTGGAGGTTCTGCGAAATGGTACATCGAGCTTGACCGCTCAAGATACTCTTACTTTAGAAATTTGCTGATGGTTTTTCTGAACCATTTCCAACTACCTGTGAGATACAATGTCGACACCAAATTTTTGGCCAACTTTGAGCAAACGAAGGCCGATCATATCTCAGATCACATCCGAGAATGGTGACATAGGAAGAGTTTGATAAAAGTATAGGTCCCATCGGCTTTCCTTCTGGAGTGGTTCCTTAATTTTTTGGTACCTCAGTTATCCAAATACGTTGTAACGTCGGGAGTGTTTTCAGAGGTGGAGGCGATAATGAGAGCACAATAGCTTGAACTGATATAATATCATTCTGGTTTACTCTATGAGATTTTTCCAGATGCACCATGGTCTATCCTTGACAAGACCAGACACAAGTCTAGACCACATGTCGATGGTATAGTTGGTTCAGCACAAGAAAATCCCACTGATCAACTGTCAAATCAATTGCAACAATTATTGATATAGCAGACAACAGCTAGACAGACCTTCGATTCAGTTGATCCCCCTACCCAAATGTGATACATACACAGTGTGCAGTCAAAAAACCTGAAGGCCAACCAGCAGCCTGACGGAAATAAAAAACAATGAAACAAGAAGGGTAAGGGGGATAAGAAACCTAGCAACAATGTTGTATGGGGAAACACAGAAAAGAGAAAGTCAAAGTATTCGTGTAACCTTTGCACGAAAGACCATCCAACTCACATGTTCCCTCATATTGTGGAAGCCCAGAAGTTATTAGCGCAACAACAACCTACACTGTTAACGAACCCATTTCCACATGGGAAAAATATGACTCAGGCCTCTTCAAGTGCGAATGGGGGCAGTCAGGGACCCCCTCCATCTTCTAGTAATCCCTCAACTGCAAATGCTTATATGATGAAATGTGATGCTTACATAGAAAATAGGGCTCACGATTACAAAATGTCGAAAACTGATGAAAAGGGTAAGGAAGTCGTAAACCCATATGTTCCTCTCCAAATTGAGAATATAGTGGGAGAAAGAATGACACAGATCCAAAAAGGGGCATTCAAGAAAGCTTCGCATAATCTGAACACGAGGTCTACCCAAAATAACTCTATGGTAGAGGATTTGTCACAATCCCCTTACGCGATGTATTCTTTGGAGGTCCTCCATAGCTTCCCTTTGTAGAGAAAGGCTCTGTTGTCCGCTTTGGGATCTGTTGAGACCTGTAATCTAGGAACAATCATGCTTGATATGAATGACTTTAAACCTCATCTCCCTTACCACATTGTGTTTTAAATAGTAGTGGCTCACCCCACAAAATATTTTACCCAAAATATTTTCCGTATGGTGGTTCATGAGGGTTCCTCAACTTGCATGATGTCATTGGCCTGTTGGAAGGCCATTGGCCAACCCATTTTGTCTCCGTCATGTACTATGCTTACTTCTTTCGATGGTCGTTCTTTCAGATCACATGGAATCATCGCTTCTTTCCCTGTGCAGTTAGGAGGGAAGACCGTGTGCGTCGAATTTGAAGTGGTTGATGTGCCTCTCAACTACAACCTTTTGTTAGGAAGGAGTTGGACCTATGCAATGCATGCAGAGGTTGCCACATTTTTTGGGGTCTTTTTGTTTCCAGATGAGGGCCAAACCATAACCATTCACCAGTTGTCCTTCTCCAGTCCTGACCCTTGATCGGGGGCATCAACGGTCCCGATGATTGATAACCCTCAACATGATGTCATCAATGTAGGGGTTGGTTTGTGCCCACCGTTGATGGGTACTTTTGATTACCCGCTTCCCTCTAGCGATGTCAAGATGATATCGGCTACCCCTGACCAGCCTAGGGTTGAATCCTTCAAGTTTCATCATTCTGTATGACTTACTTTAGAGATCTGTGGACTCTTCCTTACCCATCAGCCTCGATGGAAGGGACATGGAATCCTGGCATGGAAATTCTTTTGTCTGCGGTAGAATTTGCATATAGTATTTTCCAGCAGGCTTCAGTCGACCCTGATCCAACTTCCACATGGGAGTTAGATACAATTTTCGAGTCTATCTGGGCTCAAGGTTCCCTTACCACTACCGATTCTTTAGACTTGGTCTTTCCCTCTAATGAGGCATTGACTGGTCCGGACAGACATTGGGATGATCTCCATCATAGATCTTATTTTCTCCTAGAGTTAAGAAGAATAAAGGCAGGTGAATTCATGTTGACTATGACTGGAGATAGGTCTTGTCCTATTAATCCTCTGGCTATGCACACATTTTATGTTGAGGGTAACATGGAAACTATCATTGAAATGACACCTATTGACATCTCCATAACCCCTGGCGTCATGGAGAATGTCTTCGTCAAAGCGGAATTCTCCCCCGAGGAGATTCAGATGTATACATATTTATTTAAGGAATTTCATGAATTTTTTTCCTAGTCTTATGAGGAAATGCCAGGAATTGATCCAAGAATCATCAAACATGAGATAACGACTTATCCTAAAGCCAAGTGGGTCCGACAGAAAATTTGTCTGGTGAATCCTCAAAAAGAGGAAACAACTAAGGCTAAAGTAGAAAAACTACTCAAAGCCGGTTTCATATACCCCGTTCAGTTGACTCAATGGGTGTCAAATCTCGTTCCACTCAAAAAAAAAAAGGGTACAATTTGCGTGTGTATGGACTTCTGTGATTTGAACAAGGCATGTCCAAAGGATAATTTCCCCACCCCATTCATTGACCAGATTGTCGATGAATGTGTAGGCTGTGAAGTATTTTCTTTCATGGATGGTTTTTCGGGATACAACTAGATATAGATCAAACTCGAAGACCAGCATAAAACAACTTTTATTTGTATATGGGGCACATTTTCTTATCATAATATGCCTTTTGGCCTGAAGAATTTTGGAGCCACTTTTCAGCGGGCCATGTCTTTTTCTTTCCACGAGCTTAGACATATATTCAAGGCTTGTCTTGATGATCTAGCATCATGATCTCATAAGAGAGGTGATCATCCAGCACACCTCTAAATAATCTTTGAATGATTTCACTATTATAGGATTCGCTTGAATCCTAACAAGTGCAGTTTTTGCGTGACGTCGAGTCGTCAATAGGTTTCATAGTTTCGACAATAGGTATCATGTTTGATCCTATGAAGGTGGAGGTGATAGTTCAGTTGCCTCCCCCATGCACAGTCCCTCGGCTTCAAAGGTTACAAGGGAAAGTGATTTTTCTTCAACATTTTATCGCAAACTATGTTGAGATCATTAAAGGGTTCATGTGTTTATTGAAGAAGGGAGTCCCTTTCTGTTGGGATGAAGCCACTCAACACTCTTTCGAAGCATTGAAACACACCCTCACGTCTTCCCCTCTACTCCGACCTCCCAATTATAATAAATATTTTTTATTATACTTGGTTGTGTAGAGTTGACCATCGGTATGGTCTTGGTTCAAGAGGACGATCTACTCGAAGAGAAAGTGATTTATTACCGGAGCTGAGGCCTGGTTGGACCAAAACTCAACTACTCCCATGTTGATAATCTTGTGTTGCCAGTAGTGCATGCTTTCTAGCAGTTCTGTCATTATATTTTTCTTCGTAAGACCACCATCGTTTCTGTTGTGAATTTGTTTCAATACATGTTGACATGACGCATCATCGACGGAAATATCAGTAGATGGATTATTATCCTCCAGGAGTTTGACTTGGATTTTTTTCTATGAAATACAAAAAGTCACTTGTCTTTCAGGAACTTATCTTAGCACTTTCGGTCGAATCAGGTGATGTTATGCCCAAAGAATCACCAATTAAAGGAGATATTTTTTTGATTTCATCTTTGGACCCCTAGTATGGAGATATACTAGTCTATATCCAAACTTTGAAGTTCCCTACCTCTGGTTCTCACAATGAGCGTCGACGTATATGCCATCATGAACGAAACTAGCTCATCCTCGATGACACTTTGTATCATCGAGGTGTAGATTGCATTCTTCGTCGGTGCCTTATTCATGAAGAAGCGGAACTCGTTCTTAATGACTACCACACTAGAGCATGTGTTGGTCATTTGTCTGGGTTGTCAACATCCCAAAAGATTCTACGAGCTAGTGACTTTTGGCTAAGGTTAATCAAGGATTGCGTTGAATCGGTCAAGAAGTGCCACCCATGCCAAATCTTCTCTCGGAAGATGAGGGCACACTTCGCTCCCATGTTTCCCGTCATTATTGTTGGTCCCTTCACCAAGTGGGGGATTGATTTTACTACATGCCACCCAAATTCATCTAGGAGGCGGTGTTATATCATCGTAGCGGTATACTAGTTCAAAACGTGAGTCGAGGCTATGCCAACATTTAATAATGATGGTGAGACAACAAATCTCTTTATTTTTAACCAGATAATAGCAAGGTTTGACATCTCGAAGGATATTTTCACTGACCATGGCAGTCACTTTCAGAACAAAATGATGTCTGAGTTAACATCAAAGCTTTGGTTGAGGAAAGAGCATTCATCACCCTACTACCCACAAGTGAATGGTCAAGTGGCAGCTATGAATAAGTCCCTCAAGACTATTCTGCGATGAACGATCAATTCTGCCAAGTCAAATTGGCATTTGATGTTGTACTCAGCATTATGGACCTACCGAATGTCTGTAAAGACTGCCACCGATTTTTCACCTTTTCAACTCGTTTATGGGATGGAAGCAGTCTTGCCAATAGAGTTCCAAATCCCATCTCTAAATTTGGTAGTGGATTTATTGCTAGACACTTCACTGCTTGAGGAATGCTTATTATATCTCAAGCAGATCCTTGAGAAACGTCATGATGCAGCCTTGGCTAATGAGGCTCACAAGAAATGAGTCAAGTGTCAATATGATTGGTCTGTTCATCCTCAGACTTTTTCTGAAGGCAACATTGTCCTAGTCTACAACCAAGATAAGGATCCCATGGGTGCAAGCAATTTCAAACCCATGTGTTTCAGACCTTTCCTTATGAAATAAGTCTTAAATAAGGGAGCTTATCGTCTGGTTGACTTTGAGAGAAATGCTTTGGAAGATCCTAGAAATGGGCTCTAACTCAAGAAGTATTACTCGTAGGTTGGTCGCCTTGGGTGACTTATTGTACATATGTATAGTTCTTATACAATTATTTGTGTCTTTTTGTTTTATGGACGTGTCCTTATTTATGTCATCTTTTTCACTGTGGAAGAGGTCAAGTGAATCAGAGGTGTTCTTTGGGTTCGCGGACGGTGCTAGCCGACACATTCAGAGGCTTGCTTCCAAATCTTGGGTGATCTTCACACCTCAAGGACAATTGCTATCTTCTGGAGGTATTTGTCTAGGTGATACCACAAACAATGTCGTCGAGTACAACACAATGATAGAGTTGCTTTGTGATGCTTTTTTTCATGGAATATCTCACCTACAGGTCTACATAGACGCACAACTAGTTTTGTCCCAGTTAAATGGGGTTTACTGCATTTATGATCCTAATTTACACCAACGATTCCTTAGGGTACGTCTCTTAGAACGCTGCTTTGATTACATTGTGTATATCCATATTCCTAGGAGATTAAATCAAATAACAGATACTCTAGCTAATCAAGTATTAGATTGGCATATTGCACACACATAAAAAGAAGCACACACATACACATGTACATACATTTGTAAAAATTTAATCCATAAGACATAAAATATGTAAATACATACATATATATATCAAAAAGTGTCAAAGTACATCGATGGGCATGAACACCTAAAAAATATATACCTGGTATACATCACAGGGCTTATGCCCTCAAAAATATAAAAAAGAGTACCCTCAGCATGTAAGTGGTCCATCCTAGCTAAGCACATGACCTATTGGCCCTACTGTAGTGAGAAACAACATTTTCCAAAATTCGTAAGAGTTGAACCCAGGTCCATGGCACCCCAACTATCTAAGGCTGCATCGATGGCAAGAGATCCTTGATATCGGCCATGGGAACTGCACTAATGAGCGCAGTGAGGTTCTGCTCCACCCATCTCAAAAATCTCTCAGGCTCTCCAGCTGGAAGTCCTCCTACTACTGTTGGTGGTCCGACAGCTGTTGTTGGTACTGCCTCTGGTCAAGGACGCCACCTGGTCCTTGAGAAGTCTGCCAGACACACTGGTCCCACATCTATACATAACAGATACATAGTTGTCAAATAATCTAGTACACATAAAAAATGATATATATCAAAATAAACTAAAAATTAAATAACCTTAAAAACACATGTACTAATCCCTCCTCACTCCTCTCCAGGAGGTACGGGCATGTTTGGATCACTGGAAAAGTTGATTCCAACGTAGGGGTAGTCCTCTATCGTCGGAATATGTCATTCCCACCAGTCGAAAAATGCATCATCGAAGGCCTCTATGGTCCTTCCTCCCCCTTGTCGTGTCAATAATGCTTCCCATCTACATATTGTTTGGAAGTAGGCCACATGCCCCCGCACTGTCTCTCGTGGATGAAGGTTGGGTACCCTCATAAAGAAGAAAGAGCATAAAATGGTACCAAACCAAAAAAATTTGTTACTCCACACTCGGCACTCTGTGAGATATATCTTCATGCAGTCAAGCATGGTCGTGCTCAAATCGAATAATCGTGCATTTAAGCACTGCACCGCACAATACATGTATGCCCGAGAGGCCTAATGTAAGGTCGTGAATCCAGTGATCTGCCCAATAAGAAAAACTATCACCTTCAACGATAGGTTGGTAATCTTGTGGATTGACACATGAGAACCTACTTTCTTAGTGTCGGCCTCTCAATGCATTCCGATCAGCTCAACAATGTTGCAAGGCCCAGGGGGAAATGTGCGCAATTTGACTAGTTTCCCTCTCCTCAAGAGGCCAGTCAAGAAGCAAATTTCCTCATTCGTTGGAGTCAATGACTGCCCCTCGAGCATAAACGCCTCTGCATCAGGTTGCCAATAATCCACCAAGACATTCAACAACCTGGGTTGTGCCCTCATGAGTGGACACCAGTAGAACTTCCATAACCTGCATTGTTTCAATGTGGTGATAGCAGTAGGGTCCTCATCAACCAAGATATCAATATCCTCATTCTCCCTCTCTCTCCAATGGACATACATCCTGTTACATGACAAGTTCAAGGGGGGAGCTAGCTCTTGCATATTCATTTTTTCTATGTTATTGAGGGTGTACATGGGTTTTCTTGGACACAGTCGCGTATGCACACAGGTAGATTTTTTCTGCCCGTGGGCATATGCAAGATGTCCTTAGATAGCCCGTGTACATGTATGGCTGCCCTTTTTTAGGAGGGTGTGCCCCCCAAAAAAATAAAATAAATGCATAAATGATGGATGGAAATGCAAGAGGGATGATTTTATACTTACTTGGTCTGAACAGAAGTTTGTTTCGTCCTCTTAACCTCCCAGAATCAACTCTTTTAGAAAAGGGGTCTTTTTCGCTTTTTGGTTAATTCTCAATTTGCAATAGTTAAAATGAGTTGTTAGATTTTATTTATAGACTTTTTTGCCCCTTTTTTGCCACCTTTTTGAACCCTTTTGTCATTTTTTCTAGCTTGAAAATCGTTTAATGTGGTTCTTGAGTTTCTCATTGGATGTTACGATGCACGTCACTTTTGGTTTGGAAAACTTTTCAGGAGATGGGTCACTTTTAAAAGGTCCTTTGGCAAAAGTCGTTTTTCAAACCTTTTGCATATAAGTTAAGATTCCACCTCCACTTTCTTCATCTCGTTGTCTTATCCTCTTTTCCATAGGATCGATCCCACCAAATTGCGACATCGAACCATCATTGTTTCTTTAGAATTGTCGTAATTAGGTGGTAGAGCCTACCTTTACATGGATTCCCTAGATAGATCCTTACTGCATTTTGGTGTCCATGTCGTCGTTAATGAATTTAGGCTTGGGAGTTCTTGTTAGTCCTGTCCTAATTATCAGATTGAGCCTCATAGATCTGATGTGTCATCACTCTTGGCCTCACCCTAGGGACTCCCAAAACTGAGCATACTTTTTCAAATTTCAAGCTCGCTTTGAAATCCAAAAGCAACATCCGATGAGACTACATTTATGATTTTCAATCTTGTTTGGATTAACTGAGAAAAGTAACCTCTTGGAGTCTTATTTAATCCCTTTTCAGACTCTCTAAACATGAAAATTTTTATGAGCGATCTTGTTTTCCTTCACGCTTGCCAAACTAAAATTTGAAGACACGTCTATCCGGCGGTAGTTTACCCCTTTTTCGGTCCGGATGGTCAATTTTATGAACAAAGGTATACTCTAGGAATTTCGATTCGCTAGAAGAGTATTCTCAGGTATAATGTTAACCCTTTTTTGGGCCTGAGGTACTAAATTTATGAAAAAGGAATCCCCACGGAGTCCATAGTTAATCTCTTTTCAGAATCCCTAAAATTGAAAAGATCGTTGAGTGACCTTTTTCCTTCACACTCGTTAAATTCGTCCAGAAGAACATACCCTACAGAGTCCATAGTTAAGCTCTTTTCAGACTCCTTAAAATTGAAAAGATCATCGAGTGATATTGTTCCTTCACACTCGTTAAATTGGTATAGAAAAACATCTACTGGCATGATTTTACCCCTTTTTTTGGCCTCTAGATTAAGGAGGAAAAAGGTACATCTCATGAGAGTTCTCCTAAGTAAATTATATATTTTTTCGGGCTAAGGAGACTAAATCTAGAAAAAGGTTGTGAGTCCATAGTTAATCTCTTTTTAGACTCCTTAAAATTGAAAATATTGCCAAGTGATCTTGTCTGTGTCACACTCGTTAAATTTTTTCTTAATAGATGTCTTTTCGGTGCAAGTTTACCCCTTTTTCGAACTAACTAGACTATTTCTGAAAAAGGTACCCTGACGAAGTCTTCTTTTATGTTTTTTCAGACTCTCTAAGTATGAAAAAACTACCGATCTTACCTTCTACGGGCTCATGAAAAATACATTTAAGTGGGTTTCATCATGTCTTGTTAATCACATTTGTATCTATGCATCTTTGGACTAATGTTGGCTCCATGTTGCTCTCAATTGAACCTTTGAAGCATGCCTTATATGCAAGCCTTGAAGCACTTTGCCTCTGTGACCTGACACCTTGACCCATGGAGGAACTTTCCCCGATTTTTCTTTTCCTGCACATGTCTCCTTTCTCTGAGGATTAGTCTGTTCCTCATGCTTGGAACTAGTATTCGTGTGACACTCGTTCCTCCTTTGTAATGTAGAATTATTTTATTCTTTTTCAAGCTCTTTTAAAAATATTGAAAGAGACAAAAAATTAAAAAATACCCCAAAAAGAGGACGGGAAATATATATTCTTTTTGGTAGCACAATGAGTCGCCCTTGGACAAAGAACATCCTTTTGTTTTTTCTTCAATCATTTGGATATAATATGACCTTAGGAAGTTGTTCTCATTACATAGAGTTGTGTCCTCCTCCATTTGGTTATTCTTCCAAACACATGGAGAGTTTGTGTTGCCTCCTGCATCATGAACTTATGTCAATGTCACGCTGCCTGAGTCTGATCATATTTTTGTGCTCTTGTCCAATGGAAGTTTTACCCATCCTGAGTCAGCCTTTCTGTAGTTTGTGTCTTTCCCTCATGCCCGACCATCCCAAAAGTCCAATCAAGTCCTTGTTGGAAATCAATGAAGTTCTATGCCTGATCACCGATATCCTCTTCTATGTTCCCGATGAGTCGTTGAAGGCCTTTGGGTAGTGAATTCATACACTCACATTACACTCCTACCCGAGTTTTGAAGATCTTGAAGTTTTTTCTCGAGCTATGAAGGCCTCATCTCCAGCCATTAGGCATCATTTGCTTCTTGAAGATGGATACTATACATGTATATATTTGAGTTTGAGATGCAGATCCGTTGTGTATTTCTCGTGGATACACTTTATATAGTTATATGACATGGATATGTAGTGTATTTGATTGGAAGCCATGATTTATTTCATCCCGATCATGGGTATTCCCACCTCGGTGAGAGAATTGTTATTTTTGCAGATGACACCTCCCGAACTCTAGTCCCGGGCTCACTTACTTCGTACATTGGTGAATATTTTGTAATGTATTCTAGCCATCATATGCTATTTTGACCTTATACATTAGCTGGCATATGTTATAACCCTAAATTTCTCCATACATGCATACCTGGCATTTGGCCCTCTTACCTATTATTTTTTCCAAGCCATCACTAAGTTGCTCTTCTTAAAACTCTTTTTTTTGAAGATGTGCACACCCTGCACCACTAATTCCCATGTACATACTCTTTATGCACCACTACAGCCCACATACGTACACTAGCTGCACCATTACAGCCCGCGTATACTTGCAAAATTTGCAAAAATTAAAAAGTTGCTAGGAATTCGTTAAGATTACGGGCTATTAGGTAGTTTTCCAACTAATCCACCGCCTATAGCCCGTCACCCAATCAAATAACCATCCTTTTCCCATATAAAAGGATGTGTTGGGGTCTCATTTCTGAGAGAAGCATAAGAATAGTGGAACTCTTCCCATTTCACATCCCCTCCTTTCCCCAAGCATTTGCAGCCTTGTTGTGAGAATTTCAACAGAATTCCCTATTTCTCCCTTTTTCCTCCATTATAAG
>ML841477.1:0-31272 GCA_009831015.1 Picea engelmannii | reverse complement strand
ACAAACTCACCTCTCAGAATTGTTAGAAAGAATCATCCTGAAAATCAGATAATTGGAGATATAAATAAAGGAGTTCAGACAAGAAGGAAATTGATTAAAGACTTAGAACAATCTCATGTTTCTTTTTTATCTATGACTGAACCTAATTTTTTTTATGAAGCCAGCCATCATGATGATTGGATTAAATCTATGAATGAAGAGCTTGATCAAATTGAGAAGAACAATACTTGGGAGCTTGTTCCTAGACCCGAAGATAAGAATGTAATAGGTTCCAAATGGGTGTTCAAGAATAAAATGAATGAAAAAGGACAAGTTGTTAGAAATAAATCTAGATTGGTTTGTAAAGGGTATGCACAAGTTGAAGGTCAGGACTTTGATGAAACTTTTTCACCAGTGGCAAGATTGGAGGCCATCAAAATGTTTCTTGCATATTCATGTCATAAGAAATTTAAAGTGCATCAGATGGATGTTAAGTTAGTTTTTCTTAATGGAGATCTAGAGGAAGAAGTATATATGGAGAAACTTGAAGGATTCTCATTAACAGATAATCCTAATTATGTTTGCAAGATGAAGAAGGCTTTATATGGACTGAAACAAGCACCACGAGCTTGGTATTATAGATTGGACAAATTTTTACAAGACAAAGGGTTCAAGAAAGGTACTGTTGACAACAATCTCTACATTAAGTCTGAAGGTGATAATTTACTAGTTGTTTTGGTTTATGTAGATGATATTATTTTTTGTTGTACTAATGAATCATCTGTCCATTGGTTTGCTAACTCTATGCAAACAAATTTTGAGATGTCCATGATAGGATAGTTGTCATATTTTCTTGGTTTACAAGTAAATCAAAGTTCTGCAGGAATATTTATCTCTCAAGAAAAATATTTGAAAGAGATCATGAAGAAATTTCAGATGGAGGATTCCTCTCCTGTTAGTACACCTATGGTGGTTGGTTGCAAGCTCAGTAAAGATGATATTTCACCCGATGTTGATCAAAGGACATACCGATCAATGATAGACAATCTTCTGTACATCACAACATCCCATCCTGATATAATGCAAACTGTTGGAATGGTAGGTTGCTATCAGTTTTCTCCTAAACAAAGTCATCTAGTAGCGGTAACAAGGATATTCAAGTACTTGAAGGGCACAATGAATTACGGTCTGTGGTATCCTAGAAATCAGAACTTTCAGTTAACTACTTATTCAGATGCCGATTGGGAAAACTGTGTTGATGAGAGAAAAAACACCAGTGGAGGAGCATTCTTCCTGGGTGACTCATTAGTAGCATGGCTTAGTAAAAAGAAATGATCCATTTCATTATTAACTACATAGGCATAATACATTGTTGCCGCTACTTTCTACACACAAATTTTATGGATGATACAAACTCTTGAAGATTTGAAGGTAACTTACACTGATCCCATTCCACTTCACTGTGATAACACCAGTTCCATCAGTCTCTCTAAGAATCCTGTACTTCATTCAAAATCTAAGCACATACCAATAAAATACCATTTTCTCAGAGAATAAGTTACAAACAAAATTGTTCAAGTGAATTATATTCCTTCCATAGAACAAATAACTGATATATTTACTAAACCGTTAGCAGCGACCCCTTTTGGATATCTTCGTCAAAAGTTGGGGGTTATAACTTCTTTCATCTAATCTGTTCACCTGATCAGGGGGAGTACTTATTGAATATATGTTGTATTTCTAAGTTGCTCATAGTTGAGAGGGGGAGTATGTACTGCAACAACTCAGGGGTAGTGTGTTACTTCTTTGACATTGATGTCAAAGGGGGAGAAAGTGTAATGGTAAGGATGATATGAGTAGTGTCTTCAAGGTTGCCATCAATGCCAAAGGGGGAGATTGTTGGCATATTTATTACGGGCATTTGTTTGTCATTGATGGAAAGCTCAACCTGAGGATGACGAACAAGAGAAAGTGGCAGACCAACAGCACAACGATGAGCGCATGGAAAGATCAGAAGCTAAAATCCATTTCAGAGTTTCAGATACTAGGAGTTGGAGGTGTCAAGGACACTCACAAAAAGAATGATGAAATTGCGAAATGCAAAACCACGACTTAATCTCCATTTTGGAGTTTCGGATACCGGGAGTTGGAGGTGTCAAGGACACTCATGACAAGAATGATGAAATCACGAAATGAGAAATATCAAAGCATGTCAAAGACTCCATTTTAGAGTTTCACAGACCGGGAAATCAAATATCAAAGGAACTTTAACCTTTGAAGTAGCGAACCCCGAAATCCCAAAACAGACACATCAACAAAGACTCCATTTCGGAGTTTCGCAGACCGGGAAATCAAAGATCAAAGGAACTTTAACCTTTGAAGTAGCGAACCTCAAAATCCCGAAACAGACACATCAACAAACCACGTCAGCTAAGGACACGTGGCACAATCAAGCAATGACAAGTGTCAAGCTGATTCAACATTTCAGGCACATGTAAGTCACGAATCAGAATGACACATGGCAACTATTCATCACATGTTAATCCACGTGTGACGTCAGTAGGTTTACGTAACATCAGAACTTTCTATTTCGAGGTTTTACATAGCAAGCAAAAACTCCACCATCACGAGGTCTCTAACTCTGAAATGCCGAAAGGGACTATTTTGAGTCTCGAAAACACGAAAGGAAAAACTCCGAAATCCCGTCAACCGTCCATCTTAGTGGGCTATGTGAACCGTCCGATCACTTCAGAGATTTTGTGATCATGAATTTTATAATTTTGGAGTCACGATGACTCGAAGGGAAAAACGTTGAAATCCCATCAGTCGTTCGATTAAGAAAAGAAGGGATCATATTATGAAGTTTTGTGGACCATTGATCTGGCTCCATTTCGAGGATTGCGACTTGGAGTGTCGAGACACTTCTTCACAGGAATGTCGAAATGCAAAAAACACCTTTTGGTGTAGGCTGTGGTCACCGTCAGTGGTCATGTGAGAGGGAGGAGATAGCACCAAGATAAGCTCCTTTTCGGCGATTGTAACATGAAGAGTTGAGACTCTTCACCACAGGAATGTCAAAATGCCGAAATGCCGAAATGAGAAATGGTGAAATCAACGCGAAACCCTGTGCTTGTAATCCAACGGTGTTGGATATTTGGAAATATGGTCGAAGGGATACTGTTGCTCTTCATGATTAATTGTTCAGTTATGATTCAGTTAGCAGAACCGAATCGTGGTTCTTGGACGGTTGGCGTTTCAGTTGTTGGAGCGTTGTTCTAGGGTTTTGAGGGGTAACTGAAGGGGTAGTAGTGCATAAAAGAAACACGTAGTGACTGTGCATGGTTGGTTGTTCTGAATGAAATATGAGTTGAACTGTAAGAAAGGGAAAATTACAGTATGTGCAGTGTGAGACCGACAATATGCGCAATATGAGATAAAAMTCAGAGATGAGTAAYAGATGAGGAATATACAGAAGCAAGAGAAGAATTGTAGAACAGCTTGAAGCAGAGMACAATTGCAGAACAACTTGAAGCAGAGCAGAATTGCAGAACAAACAGAGGAAGAGAAGAATTGCAGAACAGTTAGAAGCAGACCAGAYTTACAGAACAGAGAAGAAGTGGTAAGAATCGATTTATCTRTGTTGTTGGTTATTCAATCATTTATTTATAATCAGGGAGGTAGGGTGGTTCTAGGGAGGACTGTGGTCCTCTGATATTYRAGTTGGTKCTTGAATATTGGGAGTTGTAGCTTCCATCTAGTTGTGKCTAGAAAACAGGGTGGCAGRGTGGTGCTCGRGAAAACACAGAGTTTTTTGTATACAAGTTGGTGCTTGTATAAATCCAATYGGTGCTGGAATATTTAGGGAKTTRKTGCTTCYTTCTAGTCGGTGCTAGATAAACTAGAGAGTTGGTGCTCTCAAACAAGTTGGTGCTTGTATAAGTGGAAGTAGGTGCTTCCATCCAGTCGGTGCTGGAACACTCAGGGAGTTGGTGCTTCCTTCTAGTCGGTGCTAGAGAAACCAGAGAGTTGTTTCTCTCAACAAGTAGGAGCTTGTAAAACAKAGGTAGTAGCCTCACTTTGAGTCGRTGCTCAAACATAGATGATGTACAGAACTTAAAAGACTGCCTATCATTTCGAAGAAGAAGAGGTTTTCTCCCTTTATGGGTTTCCTCGTTAAAATYTGTCTCTGTGTATATCTTATGTGTGACTGATGCTCATTATTTATGTTGTCCATATGTTGTATAATATTGATGATAACTTGAATGAAGATTAAGAATGGTTTAATAGACTTAAAATTGTTTAAGCACAATAACAATTGATTCACCCCCCCTCTCAGTTGTCTTAGTGATTTCAACAATTAGGTGCTAGGAGGATAGTTGTACATGGAGATTATGAACTTGTTATTAATCAGGTAAAGGGTGTATATCAGTCCAAACATCCCAGATTGAGGGCATATAGGAACTTAGTACTTGATCTTCTTGAGGAGTTTTCAGTATACAATTTGTTAGTGATTCCTAGGGGGCAAAATCAAATTGCAGATGCTTTAGCTACTTCAGCTTCGGTTTTCAAAATTCCAATTTTTCCTAATAAAAAGTATGAAATTGAAGTCAAGCATAGGCCATCAATACCTACTAAAATTAAATATTGACAAATATTTGAAGATGACAAACAGGTAGAAAGATTCCTTCAGATGAGTGATGAATTTGCTAATTCAAATATTGATGATGGGTGTTGTTGTGAAGAGAATGAAGATGTTGCTGTGTTCAACAATGATGACCTTTTTCAGAAATCAGATTGCTAAAAGAGATATAGTGCATCTCAAAAATAACATTATTCCCAAAGGCTTGGTCCCATTGGAAAAGTGTTTTGACAACAATGATGTATCCAGAAATCCTAAAATCATTGCAAACGATGAGGAAATAGAAGATTGCAACATTGGGACTCAGAAGGATCCCAAGATCATCAAACTGTAAAAAACACTCAGTCTAGAAATTAAGCAGAGGTATATCAACCTAATGAAGGATTTCCCCGATGTCTTTGCATGGAGTTATGAATATTTAAAGGTCTATGATACTAAGGTAATTCAACATGTAATTATCATCAAGGATGATCATAAACCCTTCAAGCAAAATTTGAGAAGAATAAATCCTCTATTGTTGCCATTGATTGAAAAGGAGGTAAGGAAGTTGTATGATTCCAAAATTATTGTTTCCTTAATATTTTCCAAGTGGGTGGCTAACCTAGTGTCTGTCAAGAAGAAAAGCGGTGAGATTAGGTTATGTGTAGATTTTCATAATCTAAACAAGGTGTCTTTAAAATACAATTATCCACTTCCTATGATGGATTACATCCTGTAGAAGGTAGTGGGATCTCAGAAGATATCAATGCTTGATGGTTTCTCTGGATACAACCAGATTATGGTGCATTCTGATGACCAAGAGAAGACAACTTTTACAACACCTTGGGGCACCTTCATGTATGCAAAAATGCCTTTTGGGCTTATGAATGCATGAGTGAATTTCCAAAGAGCCATGGACATAGCCTTTGTTTACTTAGATGATATAACTTTATTTTCAAATTCTGATGATCAATATCTCAAACATCTAAGGAGGGTTTTCCAGAAATGCAGAAAGTTTGGCATCTCATTGAATCCAAAAAAGTCAAATTTTGGAATGCAAGAAGGAAAATTGCGTGGACACATAATTTCAAAGGAAGGGATAAAAATAGACCCCAACATAATGGAAGCAATTTTGAAAATTGGCACACCCGAGAGTAAGAAGGAGGTACAATCTTTCCTAGAAAAAGTGAATTTTTTGAAAAGGTTTATTCCTAACTTGGTTGAGATCATAAAGTATATCACAAATATGCTCAAGAAATGAAATGAAATAAAATGGACTCCTGAAGCTAGGAATTATTTTAAATATATTAAAGTGGCGCTGACCAAAGCTCTAGTGTTGGCCAATCCGGATTTTGCAAAAGAATTTATCTTGTTTTTTTTTTGCTTCAGAACACACCACTGCTAGTGTTTTGTTGCAAAAATATGATCAGAACTTTGAAAGGTCCATAACTTATTATAGCAGGACATTGAGAGACTCCCCACTAAGGTATGACATCATGGAAAAACAAGCATATGCCTTGATGAAAGCCCGTAAGAAATTTAGAATTTATATCTTGCATTCCCATGTCATTGCTTATGTGCCTAGCAATTCTGTAAAATATATTTTGACTCGGCCTGATCCTGAAGGGAGAAGGGAAAAATGGATAGCAGTGATGTTGGAGTATGACTTCGAGATAAAACCTACAAAGTTGATTAAAGGTCAGGGGATTGCAAAGTTGATGGTGTAGTCCAATTGTGATGTTTTGGGAGTCAATTTTATTGTTGATTTATCAACAAATTCAGAAGAAGAAACAATCCTATAGGTATCCCAAAAATTCCTTGATTCTCCTTGGTATGTTGATATTATTTATGTACTAAGAAATTTACAAGCACCTCTTGAGTCAAGAAAAACCAAAGCCATATTTTTGAAGTTGAAAGCAACAAAGTTTTGCATTTTGGACCATTCTCTGTATTGGAAAGATTCAGGTGGGATATTGCTAAATTTTTTGTTGGAGGAAGAAATGAAAAAGGATATCAAAGAGTTTCACAAAGGTGACTATGAGGGGCATCATTATTGGAATACCACTACGCACAAAATACTGAGGGCAAGGTTCTATTGGCCTAGTTTTTTTCTAATGTATACAAGGAAGTTTCCAACTGCCATGAATCCCATATTTTTGATGGAATAAAAAAGTTGCAGCCTTTACCTTTAAAGCCCATCTCTATTGAAGCACCATTCATGCAATGGGGCA
Organism: Picea engelmannii; assembly: GCA_009831015.1. Classification (NCBI taxonomy): domain Eukaryota; kingdom Viridiplantae; phylum Streptophyta; class Pinopsida; order Pinales; family Pinaceae; genus Picea; species Picea engelmannii. Next base: position 24,444 of record ML841477.1, on the reverse strand, counting down.
TTGATTTTATAGGAAAAATCCATCCGCCATCCTTAGCTCAACATAGGTGGATATTGACAGCCACATAATACTTCACCAAATGGATTGAAGCAATCCTCATAAGGCAATCCACTGATACTATTATCATTCAATTTTTAGAAAACAATATTTTGTCTAGATTTGGTTGTCCAGTCAAGATCATTACTGACAATGCTGCAACATTCAAATCCAAGAAAATGGATAAATTATGCAGTGACTATAATATAACTCTTGGTCATTCCACAACTTATTACCCACAGGGTAATAGGTTGGATGAAACATCCAACAAAAGCTTGACCAAGATTATTAAGAAGCTTCTGCAAGAAAACAAAAAATCTTGGCACAAAAAGCTCATCTATGCGTTATGGGATGACATGATCACCACTAAAAGGTGTATTTCCACATCACCTTTTCAGATTGTATATGGTACAAAGACAATTTTTCCTACCTCATTAGGACTTCCAGTGATGAGACTGTTGCAAGAACAAGAAATTGAACCAAATGATGCTCTAAGGAGAATAAACCAATTAATCCATGTGCAACAAAAGAGAGAACAGGTCTTCAATAAATCACAATTGCACCAAGATAAAATGAAAAGAGATTTGGGCAGACATACTAAGGAAGATGATTTCAAGGTGAATGATTTGGTACTGAAGTGGGACACAAGGAATGAAAACAGAGGGAAACATGGGTAGTTTGATTATCTTTCGTTGGGACCATTCAAGATTGTTGCATACCATGGGAACAATGGCTATTTGATGCAGGAGCTTAATGGAGATCTTATTGGTGGAGGACTTGTGAATGACAAGTTTCTCAAACACTATCTTGTTGATTTTTTTTTCCATCTCTTCATGTCATTGTAAATAACCATTTAATTTTCAAATGAAGCATATTGAATCAATAATCAATAGAAAATTGAAGCCTGAAGTGAAGGCCCTAAGTTTATGCTGAGTTTGGTCAAAGTTGTGTCAAGAGAGTTTTGTAATTGAGTTTATTTTGTCAGTTTAGAGTTTTTGAGTCAAATAAAGCCCAATAGTTAGGAACTTGGTCTATTGTTCTTTGCTACCTCACTGGGAGGATAACATCCCCATTGGAGCCAGTTATTAGCACCATGTTTTTTGTAGTTAGAGTTAGAGGTTTGTCCAAAAAAATTTAGAGTCATGTCTTGATATTTATAAAAATCAAAACTTTCCTGAATAAGTCGCAGTTGGTGTGGGGGGGGGGATGGCCTCTGCAGTCAAGGAGCGGGATAGTCTTAGCGGAATGCGGTTAAAGAGCGGGATAGTCTTACTGGACTGTGGTTAGTTGCTCATGAATCTTTTCTCAGTTTCTCGATAGGAGTTTTCTCTTCAGTTTCTTTCGGTGGCTTCTCTACTTCTTGACGACTTTCTCCCATCAAAGGAAGTCTCTAAATCCCAGAACCCTATGGATACCATAGTCTACGTGGAATTCGCCCCCATAGATTCTGGGATGCTATGGGAGATGATAGTTGGAGGTTTTTCTGACCAGCTGGTTGAGTTGGGGGTAGCTCCTCTTCTTCCACAACAACATTCGGAGAACGAGACGACTCCTTCTCTCCAAACCCCTCTACTCGATAACATTTTCTTTTTGGATTTCACAAAACCTTGGTTACCTTGTTTTCACCATCCAACAGTCAATTCTCTACCTTCCCTCAGCCCACAACAGGCCTCAGACTTGGACTAGTTTAACCAAACAGAAGGAGGATTTTTACTTTCTTCGCCCTCTCCTCCTCAAGCAGGTTTTAGTCCTTTTGATCTTCACGGGGGGTTTTCTGGTTTTCCAGACGAGACTGCAGATCATGACACATAAGGGATTTCCTTTATGCCCACTGAAAAGGGTTTCATTTCATATTTTTTAGAGGTAGAGGAACATAGGGGTTTCAAATGGTCCCTGTTTTCTAAAGAGTACTCTTAGGTGACACTCTCTCCTCTACATTTTGGTGGTAGTACTGACCCTAGTGGCCCTAGGATGAAGACAAGAGAAGGGCACAGGTTAAAACAAAAAATCCTAAAGTCAAAAGGGAAAATTGGAAATTTGGTCCTCGGGGAAGAAGTTGATTTAAGACAGGTTATTCACATGGAAAACCAAACTATGGTGGGTCGAGCCAGTGGAAGAACCTTTGCACCCAAAACCTTGATTAACTGGATGCTTATTTCTTGGAAGGAACATCTTGGATATGTCTCTGAGATTGTCGAACTAAACATGAACTAGTTTGCATTTACCTTCCTACAACCTAAGCATTCAAAGTGGGCGTTAGAGAAACCCTGCAGCATAAACACCGCTCCCCTCCTCTCAAGCCCTGGAGTCCTCTTTTTGATGCCAGCAAATAAAGGATGGATATTATTCTAGTTTGGGTAAGGCTTCCAGTGCTCCTTCTCCATCTTTGTTCCTTTGAGCACTTCAAATCAATTGGAAACTATCTGAGAGACTTCCTGGATGTTGGTATGACAATCGAAGTAACGAAGAAAAGGAAGGTGACAATGTGTTGTGCCTGATTCGTCACTTGGGTGAGCAAAATAATGGCACTTGCATGCCTAGTTGGGCCTTCTAGACAAGACATAGGTTAGTGCGTGGATTAAACAAGCCAAACACATGAAATAAACAAGTAAACAAACTAAAACAACTAAGGAAATAAAAACTAGAATGCATAAGAAACTTAGAACCATAAACAATCAACCAGTGACTAAGATTATGCCACCAATGGATAACTATATTAGTTAGCAAAACACCGTAGAGAAAAATGAGGACTTATGGGTCCCCTCTTCCTCCTTGGGAGGGCTCTTGAGTTCCCTAATGGAGAGCTCTTCTTACAATGGAAGAAAAATGGCAGATGATGAAGAAAATCAATGCCTATTCCCTCAAGAGGTGAGTGGAGTGACCTATTTCAATGATGCTTGAATACTCGTAGGAGAAAAAAGGATCCTCAAGGGAGAATTGAGGTAGCGTAACAATACTATGAAGATCTTAGTTTCTTAGTGCACCCATGGCCTCTATTTATAGCATTTCTTCAAGGAAAAATTCAACTGGTTCTTAGTGTGAACAAGGGGTCCTTTAGGGCAGCCTTTGGTCCTTGACTAGCCCCCCATTCATATTTCACTCAGATTTGAAGGTCAAATCAAGTTGGGAGCTGGTCCATAAGTGGTTGGGGGGCCGACAAGAACCATAAATGTATCGTTCACAGGAGTGTGCATCTTTTCTCGTACACAGTCGCGCATTGTGCGCTATGTGGGTTTCGTTGGTCTGTGCGCTTCCTTTAGTGAGTTTGTGCATGTCAATTTTTGCCCAATTGTATAGTTTTTTCCTTTTGAAATGCATTTTGGTGCTATAGGTGAACTAATTGTTGTTGGAATTTCTGTATTTCTGTAACCATTTGCGTGCAATGTTGCAGACAAAATTTCAGTGATAACAGATGCCCCCTGATGTGTGAGGTTAGGAGCATACATAGAGCCAAAATACATCAATGTTTATTCTACTGAGAGTGCCATTGTAATGAAGAGTGATGAGAGGAACTGCAAGAGAGATCCGTCAGAGGGAGAGAGGAAATTTTGGGACCCAAATCTTTCTCTAGGGAAAAAAGAAAATCTGTATACAAATGAGGTGGGCATGCCCCATGCTCGTGTCATGTAACTCAAAATGTAAGACAACAACTGAAGTTGTATGCTGATGTAGATAATTGCAGTTCCCTCCAGGGTGGTTTGATAGTGGCAGATGACAATTATGAATGGTGAACATACTCTGAAAAGAGGCAAGGATGCCTATAAGAAGGGTCGATGAATTGTAGGTATTGATGGCCTAACAAATTTAGAGGTCTTCGACTGGTATAAAAAAACTACAATAGTCATGCAGTAAGACCCACCGTAACATAAGATTTTGCTGAAGTTGAATGTTATGGGGGTCAACAGAATCAGAGAGCAATGGTTTTTCTCTCTATGTCATTTGCGACTCCTCATTGTAAAGGTAATGAGAGCCAAGATATTGTCTCCCTTCTGGAAACTGTGCTGATGTCGACAGAAAGGGAGACGCGAATCCAAGAAGCAAAGGGCTTCATGAAATCTACGGTAATAAGATCAGGGATTGAAGTCAAGGTGCAATGAGAATCACGACTACCCTTGGTTGGGGGTATTTTTGAAGGGTGAGTGGCAACAACCCCAAAACTGTATCTAGTGTCAGGGGGACGACTAGATATGGGGTTTAATTGTGCCAGAGGCTTGACAAATTGGAAAAACTCAGATATCAGGGATACATGGACTTTGGGATAGTTAGGGTTCATGAACGATGTCCAAATGAGAAAAAGAGAGTGGATGCCCCAACCAAGGGCAACATAGGTTGTGTTTCCAAAAAAAGAAGGTCGTCAAAGGTGACGACAAAAAGCTAAGTAAATGATGGAAACAAAGGCTTTTTACAATTATAAAATGAATAAAGAATAATTTGGGATGAGTGTATAGATACAAAAATGGGTGCCCTAGTGTGAGATGGCTTGGACAATGAGGGCACAAGTTGTGAAGAGAACTGGTGGAGGGTGGGGGCCCCATTGGTGGGTTTCTGTATGAGGTAAATGAATGGAGGGAAATTTGCAAATGGGAAAACTGATGGTGTATGAGATGGAGGGATAATACTACTACGTAGGTGCAGTCAAAATAGAACCGAGATGAGATAACCTAGGAATCCATTGGGAAAGCAAGCAATGTGATGAGAAGAAGTAGGTGGGTTTTTCTCAGAAATGCATAAGATTATTGAGACTCCCATCCCTAGGGGTGAAAGCAGCATGAGTGTCAAATTTCCAAGGGGAACTATGAATGGGACAACTCATGTGGGGGGGAATTCTTCTGAGTAATAGTACCAAAGTGCAGCAAAGGTGACGGTACTGCAGAGCCAGATGTGAGGACCCTAAAGGTAAACGTCGGAGGGTGTGACTGGGAGATGCAATTGATATTCAGAGGGAATGTTTACATGCCAGTGTCGAACATATACCTGAAGGGGTTGTGATGCTTGTGATGACCAAATACTTTCACACATGAAAAACCGAATACCCGACATGAACAATATCTGATGATAAAGAGAATATAACATCTATTTGATAATTTTGAACATGAGCATGCATACTTGGACGTGATGTGAGAAAAATGCTCCCCCAGGGCTAAGTTCATATGGTGACCTGGGGAATGTGATTGTGTAGATGGCGGGACCCTGATCCCGTGGTTGAAGATGGATCGGGAAACAAGGGCTCTGGGCTCTTGTAACTGAGTGTGGAAGTTGGGAAAAATGGATTATATATGGATGGTGGGCCCACATTTCCACTTCATTCGTACCCGTTTCTATAGTGATTGGACGAGCGTATTTGGAGGAGATTTGGAGATTACGGGAGCTCAAGATGACCGATCCAGTATTTGCGAGAGTCAGGTTACTGGTCCTATCCTCCTACATAGCATGAATTTCTTAGTTTTGAGTTAGGGTGTCGTATGGATAGCCATACGAGGGTATGTTTAGGGATGGACCCACAAATGCATGGGAGAAGGAATAATACATGTGCTCAGATGCACAGATATAATTCCATTTCTCGCGCATAATGCATGGTAGTGCTTGACACAACCACACATATGGGTGTGGGGGGGGGGAATGAAATCCTTGGTTTCGATTGCGCATATGAAAGTGGGGACAGGAGGGTGAAAGGCCATCTATGAAAGAAAAAGCGCTCGATGATGGAGCACATTCCATGGGCAATCGGGGGTAGTAAGTTCCTCCAGAATGTCTTCGTCGTAGTGGAAAACGTGAGAATTCAGGGGATCTGTGGCATGGGTGAGTGTCAAAGTGTGATTGTCCTCAAGTGGAAAATATGTAGAGGAGATATCGAAAACAGGGTGTGATGGCTCGCTGGACATAATCCAAATGTCTAGATATTGTGGTTAATGGACTGTGGTAGGGGGTAATATTTCCTGTGGGAAACTTACAGGTGAATTGGGAGGGTTCGTGGGAACATCCTTAGACAGTCGTAAGGTGAACCGGGGAGGGGTAGAAAGTGACTCTAGTTTAGGGGAGGATATATGGATAGTATCTGGAGAAGGGATGGGGGGAGTAACTTTCATCACATGAGGTAAGGTGGTTAAATGAGTTTGAATATGGGTTAATTGACGACATTGATATTCAATAATCAAAGGACATTGGTATGTGAAATGGGACTGTGAGTCACACAAAGTACAAGGACATCGCATCCGTTCGGGAACTAACGTAGAGACATACCAGATGTCAGTAACATGAGTAGCAGTAGGGATATCTGGAGGGGCTCCAAGCTGAGACGTTTGGCGTACGACGACCAATGTTTGGCGGAATTGAGGTAGAGCTGGGCAATATTGATGAGTATAATGGCCATATTTTGAAGAGATGGTACACACAAATTTGGTTCGCAACCCTTTATTTTTGGTAGGGGAGGACTCCGTAGTAGTTGTGGATGTATTGGGTGGAGTGGGGAGCAATGTGGTTTCTCTTGGGAGTTGAATCAGATTGCGTAAATTGGGAAGAGTAGGACATCTATTAGTGGGGTGTCCATCTCTTTCACATAGTGTGCAAGGAGGCTGAACTCGAAAAGGAAGTGGAGTTGTGGGATATTTATTCTTTCATCTGCCCCCAACAATGACAACGGTGTCAATGGTGGGGGGAGGTGGTAGTATGGTAGGAACTAGTACTGGAATCTGCATCGAGATTCCCTCTGTCTGAGGAGGGAGGGATGGTTGAGGAACTATGGAAGGGGGATGAAGATACCATGCAGGGATGACCAACACCATGTTAGGAAGGGTAAGAGTTGTAGCTACCTAGAATTCTTGGACTCCAGGTGGGGGGTAGAAGAAGGGAATTTGGGTAAGGGATTGGGGGATTGTCTCCCAAACTGGGATTTTCCCTTGGAGGGGGGGCAATATGGGACAAGTGGGTTGGTGATAGCCTCAGGGAGTTCCTGAGGTAGTGGTTCTTCAGCTGGTGGAAATTCGATGTGGGGAGATACCTCTGTGGGAGGGGTGGTGTCCTCGGTGTCAGTTCCATTAGAAGATACGACACACACTTGTGTTGAAGGGTGTAGGAGGGGAGGCCCTCCATGATATTCCCCCAGCAAGGATGGGTCTTTGAAAACTCTGGGACCCATGTCAATGACTGAATAAGTGTCTATGCTAGTGCAGACAAGGGGAAGGATGTTATCGATGTTGGCATAATGGTTAGGTTCATAATGTGTAATTTGGTCGATGGTGACGATCTTTCCGTTGTGAGGGAACATCATTGTTTGAAACACAAAAGAGGCCACCGCCTTCATAGCGTACATGTAGCTACATCCAAACAAGATATTGTAATCGAATGGGGCATCGATAAATTCAATGTCGATGAGGATAGTTTTTCCCTCGAGTTCGACGGGGACATTTTGGAAGATCCCTTCGGGGGACGAGGGTCGAACGTCATAAGCTCTTAAGGTGATAGCAGAGGGGACTAGCTCAAGGGAGACAAGTTTCATCCATACATTTTTGGACATGATGCATGTGGATGCACCTTCATCGATGATACATAGATGAACCGTGATGTTTTGAATTTTTACTGGTATCTGGAAAGCTACCAGGGTGGGGAGGCGTGGTTCTCCACTATCTAGATTGAATGTGATGAGTTTAGTATTAGCTGGGTCAACTGCCCCCAAGGTGAAAAGCAAGGATTTCCATTGAGTTGGACATGTTTGGAGGACCTCCAATATAGACATAGCTATAGGAGATTGTGTTAAATCATCGACCAGACTGTAGTTATGAGATGCCCTAACATGAGGGTTATTGGCATTCCGTCGTAATGGAATACAAGGTATGCATATGTTGGGTTCATTGTTAGTGCGTGGAATCATCAAGGGTTGTCTGGTTGTGGCTAGAGCCGCTTCCTAAGTGGTTGGGGTAGTTTCATGGGGAGTACCATACTGGTGACCACGTGTTTTCAAAATAATTTATTCTTTGCTGGTGAGGAGGATGTTGCGATCAACCAGATTTCCAGGTTGAGTGGGGCCTAGGTTTTGATACTGCCCCATTTGAGGTGGGGAAGGGTGTATCTCATGTTGGGTATTCATCACACCTTGGTGTGGAATAGGTTTTTGCAACACGACCGAGGGTGGCTATTGCAAGTACTATCGTGGGGCCTGCTGAGGGGCATGCGACGCTTGAGGACGTGGCGCGTTCATGGATTCTTTCATCCGTTTGAAGTCGACAATTTTTGGGCAATGGTGAGTATAATGTCCATACTCACCGAAAAGAGTGCAAGGAAAGTTTGTCTTGAGATTGTTATTGTTGTTCTTCCCTCGATGTTTGTGTGTCCGCTTAGGTGTTATGGTTGCCTTGATTTTGATTTCCCCCAACGGATTGGTTTTGGAAGTTATTTCCACGTGGCCCCGGGTTATTATTGTTTCAATTTTTTCCTTTCTTCTTGGCATTATTCGACTGATGGGTCGGATTTTCTGTATTATTGTTCAAAAGTGTGAATTTGCTGAACGAGAGAGGAATGAACAAAATTAACACCGACGTGTGGTTGTCCATGTGGAGGAGCAACCGTCTGTGGAGGACCAGGAAATGGAAAGTATGGATTTTTTTGTGGCAAAGATCCATAAGGCGCATAAGAAGGGGAAGCACATTCACTAGTGCCCAAGTTATATGTTGAAGTAGAAGGGGAACCTGAACTTGGTTGAGAGGTCAGGTGCATCATGGGTGCCGACGAGGGCTCACTTATGGGTGGGGTGGGAGCAATAGGGTATGGTTGTTGGTAAGGGGTAGGAGGGTAATAAGATGGCCCTCCATATGGTTGCGGATAGTGGGGTGCACCATACATAGGTGGTGGTTGGCTGTGAGGGTTGTGGTGTGTCATGGTACCAATCAACCCATCCGTAGCGTGAGACATTCCAGGTTGGTCCTGGCCAAATGGTATGAGTCTGGGTGCATCAGGTAATACTGTGTATAAGTAACTAGATTGAGCATAAATTAGATCGAACTGTTGGGCCTTGTTGATGGCTTCTTCTTCGGATTGGGGGAAGGTGGATGCCACATCTTTGGCAAGTATAGAGATGAGTGATTTTAGAAACCAATCGAGGCGTTGTTCTTTTTTGGTTTCTGCTTTGCATAAACTACGTCGTCGATGCCAGTCATGGATGTGATTGACAATATGCATAGCTGAGGTTTGTTTGCACTCAGAGAGAATTTCTAAACCAATGTCATGATGAACTAGTAGTTGAAAAAAATCCAAAAAGGCTTTGGCCAAGGATTCAAAAGTCACATGGGACCCTGATTTTTCGTCCACGTACCATTTCATTGATGGACCAATGAGTTTTCTTTGAAATAAACTTAATCGGATGGAATCATCTATGATGTTGTTTGAAGAGCACCATAAGTGGAAGGTCATGACGTGGTTGGCGGGATCTTCCCCCGATTTTCCTTCAAATTTTGGAATATTTGAAGGTAGTTTGGTAGGCATATTAGGCTAAGCGGGGTCATGTAAGATGGGATCATTCGTGAGTTTAGTCAAATCAGGAATGTTGAGAGACGCCAAGTATGGTATGGGGGATTTGGTGGAGGAAAAGTTCCATCAATGCTGTGAGCGAGTAGTGGACCTGAACCTTGAGAAGGATTTGGTGTGGTTGTACTTCTCCCTTGAAAAGAAGTTTCCCCACCGCCTCCTTGTGAAGGAGAACTAGTGGATGGATGGCCTTTTGAATTGGACCCAAGTAAAGTGGAACCAAGAAAATTTGATCCCAAAATAGTGGCACTCATAGGGGTGTGAAATGGTTGAGCCGGTGAGTCAGAAAACTATGAACTCCTCCTAGAATAGGAGGGAGATTCTGCAAGCATCTGGAACAATGAGGATTATGTGGGTCCCTTATGATATCCAACTAGCAAAGTGGATGTGTGCAAATGGTGATGAGAGAAATAAATGAACACGATACTTGTATAATTTGGACCCTCACAAGATAATATTACTCACAATTGCATGTAATCAAATGAACATCATACATAAATCAACTGTAAATAAGCATACATGTGGGTAGGTGGATTTTATCCGCGTGGGGGAAAAAATAAAACAAATGCTTATGTCCTAAAAGATGTATCGTTCTTCCTCTAAAATAGCACTGGACCTTCCAAGAGCACTCAACCGTGGGGTCTGAAGCCACCGAAAGAGGAATTAGTGAAGGATGAAACAAACAATTATAATGAGGGGTAGAGGGTGCATATCCCAAAAGAGCTGGTGATATTTCCCAATAGCCACACAAAATCTGATCAATGTGCAATTGTAGCCCACAATTTCCACCTGGGTAGATGTCCTAAATTTGGTCACTAGGTACCTTCGTCAAAGTGCGACATTTAGATTTTCGGCCTCAGAAATGGGTCACGGGCTGGATCCCTTCCAAGAGTTGGGTGACTCAAGGGAGGATGCACAGAACAACCAAACCTCAACCTTCAACCCTTCACGGGTATCTCCCTGCCTTATGGTGTAGGAACACTTGACTTGGAGGATTTCAAAGTTCCCTATTTGTCAACTTCTAATGTTTGAAAATGTGAGAACCATATAACAGGGGGTTATTTGGATGCCTACCCCCGAGATCCTACCTAGACTAAAAAATTTCTTTTGGGACCTCCCGTGGAGGAAAACTTAGTGAGTTTTTAGAAAAAAATTAGATGTGGTGGGCTGAGAGATTGGGGGTGTGAACCAATCTTGTTTGAATTAAGTGGGTGTGGATAATTTCTTCAAGAAATAGTGGGACATTTCAGAATTCCTTTGGAGAAAACCTACTTCAACCTCCATGATTCAAGATGGAAATTATGTGAGTGAGGAGTGACTTTGTGTGTGAGTAAGTGAAAGAGTGTGCCAAATTTTTAACAAGTTAGGTGTGAATTTGCAACATGTGGACTTCCTGTGGTCCTTACAAATATTTGTTACCTAACTTGCTAAGTGTCATTGGTACAACCTTGTAGAATTTCAAAATCCCTAAAGAACTAGCATGTGGAGATATGGGTCCTTATCAATCCTTTAAACTCCCTAATGTTGTTTACACTAAGAAATCCTAAAAAACTATCCTAGATTGCAAGCATGTGGGCATGTATGCGTCTGTTACTTTGATCTTTAAACTTCCCTATTGATGTAAACTGAAAGCAATTTCAGGAAACTATCCTAAGTTTGCAACATGTGGGCATGTCTGGGCCCTTACAACTTTAGGATGATTTAAAAAAAAAAACTAAGAGGAGCCCTAGGGGGGTTTTTCCTCTCCTAAATATTTTTTTGTTTAAGGGAGATGAAATGTCCCTTTAACCACCTTTCTGATTCTCAAGATCGCTCTATGGTGTGAGAGAAAAACATACTCAATGATCAAAGTTAACTTTTTGTCCCAATGCAAGTGTTTTTATATGCGATAGCAATGACCTCAACTTAAATTTTACAAACCAAACATGCTATCCATGTAGAAACCAAAGAAAAAGAGGAGAATATTTGGTTCTTTTTACCCCCTAAGTGCCTATGTTGAGCTAACCTTTCATATGGGAAAGGATCCTAAGTGGAGTGCATGAGCATTACAAATTGCATGAAAGCAAGAATTTGAAGGCTAGAGGCCCTCAAATCATCACAAAAACCCTTACAATTTTGAAAATCTGGAAATGTGCACGGGTTTCAATTCTGACAGAGGCGCAATGGGTGCACAATGCATAGAGAAAATAGTATTTTTGGGCACACAATGCGTTGAGTGAGCGTCTGTGGGCTGGAATACCCACGCACCTTTTGATACGTGTTGGGGGGGGGGGATTTTTGAGTGAAATTCTCTTCCTCCAACTCAGAATTTGGCTTTTGACAGGTAAGGTTGGGCCGATTTTGGTACCTGCAAGACAAATGGATTAAAAATAAGTTCTCTAAGCCCAAATAGGATTGAATTTTATACCTTTCCCCAGTATGGTCGCCAATCTTTTGTGCTCGTTTCGTCACTTGGGTGAGCAAAACAATGGCACTTGCATGCCTAGTTGGACCTGCTAGACAAGACATAGGTTAGTGAGTGGATTAAACAAGACAAACACATGAATTAAACAAGTAAACAAACTAAAACAACTAAGGAAATAAAAACTAGAATGCATAAGAAACTTAGAACCATAAACAATCAATCGATGACCAAGATTATGCCACCAATGGATAATTATATTAGTTGGAAAAACACCGTAGAGAAAAATGAGGACTTATGGGTCCCTTCTTCCTCCTTGGGAGGGCTCTTGAGTTCCCTAATGGAAATTTCTTCTTACAATGGAAGAAAAATGGCAAATGATGAAGAAAATCAATGCATATTTCCTCAAGAGGTGAGTGGAATGGCCTATTGCAATGTTGCTTGAATAATCGTAGCGGAAAAGAGGATCCTCAAGGGAGAATTGAGGCAACATAATAATACTATGAAGATCTTGGTTTCTTAGTCCACCCATGGCCTCCATTTATATCATTTCTTCCTTTAGAGCACCCTTTAGAGCACCCTTTGGTCCTTGACCATCCCCCCATTCGGATTTCACTCAGATTTGAAGGTCAAATCAAGTTGGGAGCTGGTCCATAAGTGGTTGGGGGGTCCAAAAGAACCATAAATGCATCGTTCACATGAGAGTGTGGCTTTTCTCGTACACAGTCATGCATATGGTGCATTGTGCACTTTGTGGGCTTCATTGGCCCACACACTATGTGCGTGCTTCCTTTAGTGAGTTTGTGCATGTCAATTTTTGCCCAATTGTATATTTTTTTCCTTTTGAAATGCATTTTGGTGCTGCAGGTGAACTAATTGATGTTGGCATTGCTGTATTTATGTAACCATTTGCGTGCAATGTTGTGGACAAAATTTCAGTGATAAAACAAGGGTCTTAGTTAATTTAAATATCAGGGAAGGTATTGGAGAAGCGATCGACCTCAGTTGGGGAAGATACACATACACTCAGAGGATGGATTATGAAAATCACCCTTTCAGGTGCAGGAGATACCATCAATATGAACATCTGATTAAAAATTGCAGTCTGTCAGTCAGGACCAGAGACATAGTTTATAACAATGATAAACGGAGAAAACAAAAGGTTAACTCTCCCACTGCGTCCACAAGTGAAGGTTTTCGGTTTCAAGAGGAACAAGGTCGACGACTTGTATCATTACAGGAGGCTCCGATACTGGAACGTCACTCTTCCACACTCTTTTCAGGACATGCTTCCAATAAGGGAGAAGAAGCTATGTGCCCCTCCAAGACTGGCTCGGGACTAGTACCTGACGTGACCTCATGTACTTATTCAAACTCCTCTCCCCATATTATTGTTTTAATAAAAAAAAAAAAAATTAAAATAAAATGAGTGGTTGAGGACTCTAAAATTCCCGACTCACACCATCCTTCATCCTTTGCTAGCCACACAGTCTTCGACTCCCTTTGAGATCGTTGCGATTGAATCCCCTAGAACAAATTGTTTATGTTTGATAAAAGATGAATCTTCCTCTTGTCCCTCAGCCACCTATACAAGGTGATACTTTCTCATATCACATAAAAAAGGACCTTTAGGGGGTTTATCCATGGAGCCGGTAACCATGGAAAAAAGTGGGCGAGGGAGAAAATCTTATATCTCGAAGGAACAGAGAAATCCAAAAGTGATCTTTTGCCTGGGAAACAAATCTCTATTGAATGGGCGCTTAGAGAAAGGCACGCCCTTGGAAAGGGCCCTTGATGAAATTTTGTTCCTTTATTAACTGGAGGGGTCTGGATGGCCCCCTCAAAAGACCATCCCTAAAAAGGGTGATTGATTCAAAACACCAAGATATTCTTCTTTTACAAGAAACAATGGGGGAAGGAAAGGAATTAAAATCCAAACTAATCTCCTTACTCCTTGGATGGAACTTTGAAACACTGTATGAAACATGAATATCTAGAGGCTTGGAAATTGGGTGGAGCACCCGTTCCATTCAAGTCATAAACTCGTGTGGTTTTGAGTCGGGTCTTGGTATTACAATCCTTTCGATGGAGTTGGAGGTTTTTCTTCACATCATCAATATCTATGGCCCCTGCCAAAATAGTGGCCCCTACTGGGACAAGATTTTCACAAAGTCTTTCCTAAAAGAACGACAAGTTTTACTTGGTGGGGACCTAAAATTTTCCCTGGGTTTTTCAGATGTTTGGGGAACATATGCGAGAGCAGATACATTGACCGGTTATTTCACAAAAAAAATTGGTCGATTGTAATTTATTGGACATTGAACTTGTAAAAATCAAACCAACCTGGAGAAATAACAGAGTGGGGGAAGACAGTGTAGCCAAAATATTAGACAGTTTCCTGTTAATGGAGACTCTCTTGGAAAATCCTATTCATTTGAAGCAGTGGATTGGATTTGGAGGCATTTCAGATCACTGTCTGATCTTTCTAGAACTAAGAAAAGGTTCGAGCAAGCCACCAAGCCCCTTCAAATTCAATAGGACTTGGTTAACCGATGACTCCCTTACAAGCTTGGTAAGAGAAAACTGGACCCCCTTTTCACAAGAGAGCACATGCTTGACTGCTTCTCACTTTGTTAAAAACCTTCAAAGAATCAAAGAAAAAACAAATATATGGGATTTCCAGAAATGACAAACAGAAGATTTGGAGCTTTAAAATCTGGAAACCCAACTAAATCATTTTTCGGAGGAAGATTGGGGTGGTTTTGCCACTTTAGAAGCCAATATGACTCTACTTAGATTGGAAGAAAGGAGAAACATGCTACTCAAGGAAAAGGAAGAATTGTGGAGATTAAAAAGCAGAGCTATCTGGATGAAAAGTGGAGATGAGAACACAAAATTATTTCAAGCATTTGCAAAAGGTAGAAAGTGTTGTAACACTATTTGGAACCTGAAGGATTAGGATGGAAACCAGGAAAATACTTTTGAAGGAATGCCAAGAATAGGAAAAAAGTACTTCCAAGAACTTTTCAGAGCATAAAACCAGGCTACTATAGAATAAGTGGTTTGTATGACCTAGTACTTTCCTAGATTTGCCAATGAGGAGGATAACATAATGCTAATGGAGGAAGTTACTATAGAGGAATTAAAAGAAGTGATGAGAATCTTCCAAAAAGACAAAATCCTAGGACCAAATGGTTGAACCATTGAATTTTTCTGGGATTTTTTTATCTCCTCGGACAGGATATTCCAAGTTTGGTAGAAGAGATCATAATTGAAGGGAAAATGCCACTAAGACTTAACTCCACTTTCATATCCTTAATCCCAAAAAAGGACAACCTTGATACTTTGGATGATTTCAAGCCAATTTCACTTTGCAATTGCATTTAAAAAATTGCTCCCAAAATCATAGCAAGAAGAGTGAAAAGAATCCTCTTTGATAAAATTTTGAGTGAACAGTTCAGATTTTTGGAAGGTAGACAGATCCACAAAGCGATAAGGGTGGAAAAAGAAGCACTACATAGCATAAATTCCAGAAAACTAAGAAGTTCAGTACTAAAAATTGATGTCTCCAAAGCCTACGACAGAGTAAGTTGGCTCTAGTTACGTCTTCTTCTAGCACACTTGGGATTTTTAGTTTCTTTTATCAGATGGATAATGTAATGTATTACTACAGTCTTCTTCTCAGTGCTCATAAATGGATCGACCTCCCCTTTTTCGCTCAAAAAGAGTCTTAAAACAAGGCTTTCCACTCTCTCCACTACTTTTTCTTCTAGTAGTTGAAGGCCTCAACAAAGCACTTTCAGAAGTAAAACTAGCAGGCTCTTTTTTTGGTATCAAAATTTCCCCTTCCCTCCAAGTTACACATCTTGTTTTTGTGGATGATATACTTATCTTTAATTTGGGCTCTAGAATGAAGGCTGAGACTCTGAAGAACATATTAAGTCTTTTCTCCAAAGCTACCAGAATGATTATAAACGAGGGAAGTCTACCCTCACAACAAACGTACTTACATAGGAGGAGAGGGGTCTTTTTAGACAACACTTTCCTTTTTTCGAAAAAGACTTTAGAAGAAGGGCTGGAATATTTGGGTTTTGTTTTAAAACCAAATGCCTATAGGAAAGAGGACTGGATTTAGATTTTTAAAAAATTGTAAAAAGGACTCTTATCATGGAGTGACAGATGGTTTTCCAGGGCAAGAAGATTAGTCTTAGTCAAGTCGGTTTTGGAAGCTATCCCAATATATTGGATGTCACTCTCTATGATTCCAAAAGGAATTTTGGAGGCAGCTTGGAAACTCACCTTCATATTTCTCTGGAGTGGGAAAAAAGAATCACATGTGACACCCTGGGTCTGATGGAAAAGAATCGTTGTTCCAAATGCCCTAGGAGGATGGGGCCTTAAAAACATACACTTTTTTTCAAAATCATTGGCAACAAAAGGAGGATGGCGACTGATAAGTACGAGTAGTCTTTGGACAAAAGTATTAATACAAAAATACATTGAACCAAATTCTGTGGAGACGTGGATAAGACAGGCTCAAAAATATTTGAAAGGAGTCTCGGTCATTTGGAAAGCTATTATTAATTCCTTCCCAGTTAGAGGGGAAGGACTTGCATGGAAAATAGGAAATGGTCACCGAGTGAGGTTGGAAGCGGATCCCTAGGCGGGCAGTGAATGCCAACACCTTCTTCCAGAACAACTTATCCTTCTCTTGAGAATCAAAGGTTATGACACTTTAGATAAACTTGTCAATCTAGATCTTTCAACCTTTTGGTCACAAGGGTAGAAATAGGTTGTTGGTCTTGAACTAGAGGATGCAGATGCAACATAACTGGAAAGATACATCACAGGTATAAAAAAAACATAGGTAATACTCAGGGATATAGAGGATGAACTTGTCTGGGACCAAACATCCTCAGATTTCTATACACCAAAGGATGGGTATACTTTTTTAAATCGAGAACTAGTCCAACGTGAACCAGACTGGTGGTGGAAAAAACTCTGGAGAATAAACTACCCGACAAAGTTGAAACTTTTTATTTGGAGTGTGTTAAAAAACAAGGTACCAACATAGGATATCCTACAAAAAAGATATTTCTTTGGCCATGGTAGGTGTTCTCTGTGTAAAACAGAAGGAGAAACCACTCAACATATTTTCCTGGACTGTCATTATATTAAGGAGGTATGCACATAAGTGTCTAGAATTTTGAAACTACACTTTTGATGGAATGACCACTCTTTGGAGCAAGTCTGGAAGGACTGGTGGATGAACAGAGAAATTAAAGCCTATAGAATGTTGCCTCTATTGATATTAGGGGTGTTTGGCATGCTCAAAATACGATCATCTTTAAAGAGGTGTTTCTAGCACCAGAAAAAACTACTCTTAAAAGCTTGGCCATCCTCTCCTCATACTTACCAACTAAAGGGAGAGTCAAGACAAGAATTATTAAGGAAGTCACTATTGATAAAACAAAACCTTGGGTTTTTTTTTATGGAGCTTCCCAAAATAATAGATGTGGGGGAGGAGGGATTTTATACCTCTAAGACTCCCACTACTACAGACTGAATTCTAGTTTGGGAACATGAACAAACAATTTCACTGAACTAATGAGCCTCAAACTACTCATGGCCTTTGCACTTGAACATAATTGCAAAGAGATTATAGTTTATGGAGACTCAAAAAATGTCATAAATTGGATAAAGGGCACACAAAGATGTACAAATATCAGACTTGCTAACATAGTGGAAGACACACAATCATTACATCATGCTTTTGAATCTATTACCTACCATCATGTATACATGAAAATAAATGAAGAAGCGGACCAATCGTCAAAAGAAGGCACACACTTGGACATGGGCCATTGGAAAATTTTAGAGTTCCTAAATGATCACATTTAGGAACATCCTCAAAAAATCTTCATGTGAAATCACTGGATACGTTTTGGAATGGACAACTATATGCAACAAAATACTTTGTAAAATTTTGTAAAATCCTATCGGATTTGATAACACAACAAATACAAAAGGAAGGACTTCAACAAGATATGAAGCACATCCATAGAAATACAGATGATATGAATACACTCTGGAAGTGTATCTACAAAATGTAATTTTGATCACAATTGATGATATAAAATTACTCTTTTTTCCTTGGAAAAACAAAATTGCAATTAGTGTGTCAAAGTTTATGAAGTCAGTGACCAAATAAAGAATGATTTGAAATTTCGAGTAAGGAGTTTGGCCATAAATTGTTAAAAGGGTGTGAGGTTTGTCATGTTTAAATTGTAAAGGTCTACTTTCCTGAGTCTCGAGTCATGTCGAAAAAGAGGAATTTAGGTACCAAGGTCGAATCAAGTGGTTAGGATAAAGGTCACGTCAAAATATATTATGAGTCATCATTACCTAATCATGAAGTCAGAAAAATGAGCAATCATAGCACTCCATATCATTTGTACCATTGCACACTTCAAAGAAGTACCTGCTGCGCGAGTTCACTACGCAAATCTTTAACCTGCCTTAAAACATCTCATCGCCATGGATTTTCCGTCCCTTTTCATCATTTCATTCATTATCCATTCAAGCATAAATATTGGTTACCCTTCAAGTTTACTCATCACTTTTAAAACTTGTGCATCGTCCATAGTTTTTCCAGTAAGCTCTGAAGCCTTTTGCTATGCAAATATTGTGTGCTTCCAGTCACTACATAAATCTATTTTTTTTATTTTGTTGTGTATCCTCCATTGCTTTAAATCATTGTTCAAGAATTTTCCTTGGAGCTCGTTGCAAATTAGCTTCTAGAACGATTTTTTTTTCTCACAGTCAACCTTTTTTCTTATGAGATAAATTTTTATTACCTACCCCTGCGCCAAGTTTCCCATTTCTTTTTATTGTTGTGCCGAGTTTTCCACTATGCCGAAGTTTTCCGTCGCTTTTTACTACTACGTCGAGTTTCTCATTGCGCCAAATTTTTTGCCACTGATTTGTTTGTCACGCAAAGTTTCATGTTGCTACCTTTTCTTTCACATTGTGTAAAGGTTACTATTCTTATTCGTTGCACAGAGAGTTTATTACTATCTATTGGTGCACGCCTGAAATTGACATATACCAACATCATGGCAACTTATCAAAGTAAAATAAAGAATGCAAGAAGCGAGAAGGTCGTGAGGTTTGAACCACATGATTTAAAGTTAATAAATGTATACCCAACGATTAGAGTGTCTTTTGAACAAGCCGTATGCATACGTTTCTGTGAAAATATTCAAGGATATAATGCACAACTAACTAAGAAGTTCACCCTTAATTTTACTGGTGTCAGTGCAACTATTGCAGGAATCACTTTTCAAGTGACAGAGGAAACTATGTCAGCTGCGACAGAGATCCCTATGCAGGGAGAAAAATGATTGAAAGGTATGCCATTAGATATTTCATGTTATATTGATTTCATCAATCCTGAATATAGAAATCAAAAAATTGGAGCCAACATTCCCAGTGAGTATCTTTTGGAACCTTTTGAGAAACTTTTGAAGATAATCAGGAAGTACTTCACTTGTGAGGGAAGATTTGACAAGGTGCACCAATATCACATTAGAATTCTGATGTATTTCACAGGGAGAAGTCCTTTAAACTTACCTTTCTTCATATGTCGAAGCCTGGGAAAGATGGCAGACAATGTCCAGGCCAAAGCTGACCATCCTGAAAACAACTTATTCCATTTTTCCTTGATTAAAATGTTAGTGGTTGATGAGCTGAGAAATTTGAACATGGACTGGAATTACTTCCTGATTTCAAAAAAAATTCCTATATACCATAAAGGGGATATCCCCTTATCTTTTGAGAAATCAACACTTCATAGTTCAGAGGTGAGAGGAGGAGATGTTGCTAAAAGAAGAAAAGGAAAAGAAATTGAAAATGCATCACTCAGTCAACCAACATCCAAGAAGAGAAGCAGACTAAGATTTACTGACAAAACCGAGGAGACCTAAGCTCCCAGTAAAATGTGCACCATGTCCTCTGCCAGGAGATTTCCCATACCCACAATTTAGCCAGGGCTTGTTGAATGTGAAAACCAAGGGATTGATGAAAAACAAGTGGAACTAGGTGAGGAAGATGTAGATATTAAGGAGGGGAAGCAACAACTAAAGAAAGCTCAATATGTCATAGCCTAATTCTATCAAGAGAACAGATAATTGAGGAGGCAGATAGCAAAAATAATTCTTGAAACACCAGCATCAGAGAGTCAAGCAGGTCATAGATATCCTACCTCACCAGTAAGAGGAGAAAAAAATATAAATTGGTTGAAAAAGCAGTTAAGAGAGGCTCAAGATGTGATCATTGAGCTCAGGGAGGAAAAAAGGATATCAGAGGAAATAATCATGGAACATTTCAAGGAATGAAGACCAACTATTGACGATGCATGTGCATCTCTCTCTGACGCCCAATCAAAATTGAAAAGAAATGCGGCTTTATTGAGACAGGTGAGGAGTTTGAAGAGACAAAATTTGTCATTAAAAAGGACAAACAGAGCCTTGCAACTGCAAGTAAGTTTGGACAAGGAAGCTACAAACAAACTGAATGATACTATCCTTTGATGCGAACTGAATTCACGTGTGCAACCTCAACATGAAGATCCGCCGCACGAAATCTCTGCGTAGATTTCACAGCCAACATTTGCACAACAGAAACTAGAATTTACCGTGCAATGGTGACAATGTTGTCCAATGATACACATGATGATTCATCGCAACCGTATGGTTGTGATTTGCTAAATAATTTATGATTGTAAATAACATCTTCGATAGGTTATGATTTCCAAATCGGTTTTCCTATTTTTAGTAAATTTTGTAGAGGTTGTTGTTCTCTTTGAAAAAAACCAGATCCATAACTCTAGGAGATAGTAGTTCGACTCCTAGGAGCTAAGCGTAGCTTTATTTTCTATATATAGGGACTATTTTGATGTAAAAAGGGGGGGGGGGTATGCGGGAAAAAGTATAGACATTTTGATCCTCTATGTAATTTCTTGAATCTAAAGAAATACAAATGCAGAAGTCCTGAGTTCCTTAAGAAAAATATTTTAATGGTGGTGATCTGAATCTTGTACCTTTCTTTGTATGTATTCCCCGTTTACTTATTTTCATCTACAATTTATTCTCTTTAAATTGGTAAATTGAAAGTTCAGAATGCATCTAATGATGCTCTAGGCTTAACTAATTTAAATTATGTCTTTCTTCTCAGCTAAGATTAGAATTCATCCATTATGGTGCTCTGATTCTATTGTATGTTTCCTTTCTTCTTTCAACTTACATGATCAAACTAAAGACTGAATTTCATCACCTTATTTATCCTTTGTTCCTATGAGGAGTTATATCTACCAAGCATTGTTTTCTTGGTTTTTAGGGGTTGACTCCATAGCCCTAGAAGCATTATCTTTTGTCAGCAGACCTTGAAAAATTATCTTAAAGTTCTAAATCTAGTCATCATTTTAAAGCAACTTGTTTATCAGAGATCAAGTCTCAGAGAGAGCCCTCTCTAGATTGGAAAGGCTAGTTTCCAGTCTTAAAGTTGGTTTGTAGGTTACCTTTGTAGATTGTTTCTTCAGCCCAACAATTTACTCAGCGTTAAAAAATCCTTCAATAGTTACTTCACCAAAGACATCATCATCATAAATGCCAAGTTTTGAATTTCGATCAAACAAGAAATCATCACCTAAGTCCTTTAAAGATGTTTCCATAGAGGAGAGCACTTGCCTTTTTTTTACATGTAACTTCTAACTCCACCCTCCAACCCATAAGTGAGAGTCATATATTTCTCATGGTTCATGAAGATCCCCAATAAATAATTGGCTAATGAAGAGTGAATATGTCACAAGAAATATTTGAACCTAGGTGGGAGGATAACATTTTATCCTCTCAACCACCTAAGTTGGATCCAATCGAAAAAATAGAGCACTTGACATATGATGCATCAAGAATTTGTTTTACTGAATCATATTGTAACATCTCCATATTTAAAAAATATAAAAATATTGCTAAAAACAATCTCTCTCTCTCTCTCTCTCTCTCTCTCTCTCTCTCTCTCTATATATATATATATATATATATATATATATATATATCTTCCAAACAAATGTGAACCCTAAATAATGAAATTTTTTATGCAACAACATAACTAAGTATCCCAAATATAAACCGATACACAATCATATTTAAAACCAGTGTCACAAAATTTATCTTCAACTGGTATACAAACAAATTCTGGTTTTGAAGTCTACCTTTTGTATATATTTGAACTTAATACAAAGATCTTATTAACAAGGTATTTGGTTGGTTCAAGGCCCAAACATCACAAGTTAGTTAGTAAATAAATTTTCTACACATATGCATTGGTAAAATTCAAGACACTCGAAAATTGTAACACATTACCGAAGGACCAATTTATGAAACTAAGAAGAGTAATGAAATTTACTTGACATTTGCATAAAGAGACATATTTTGCACAATTTTTCACCTGTATATGATACTTTGGAAACAAAGAATGTCTTTTCATGTAGCATATCAACGTGTCATTTATTATTACATACATGATTGAGTTGAGTTTTATAACTTAGATTTTAATTTCATTAAATAATTCCAAGGTTTAATCGAAGTGGAGATTCTGGAAATAAGCAAAAAATGATTACCTTCCATGACACATATCATTCAAATATGCTACTTATTGGCTAATTGTGGATCCATTGAGCTTCTTCATAAGCTAATGAATGAGCACAAGAAAGGGGAAAACTAACTACAATGATTGAGTTGGGTTTTATACACTGAACTTTCATTTCATTGAAGAATGACAATGTTGCAAAGATATGAACACTCTAAGAATAAGTAGATTGATTATATTCCATGACACAACATTGTATCAAGCACATTGCCAACAGTAACGTCATATTCAAATTTAAAATTAGTTATTTCTTATCTTCCAAACCACATATTTCTAAGGACTGAAGGTGAAATAATTTGAGACGTGGTTCAATGTTTCAACAGTTAAGCAAACCTAGACAAAGTGAAAGAAATAAATGGAAAATTGTACACTTGCAATCCTTTATTGTCCCTCTCTCAACACAAATTTAAAATTTAGAGAAAATGCAAATTCAAGTCAGCGGAGAATGACAACAGATGGGTACACACATAATATGCCATGAACATCCTTAAATTCAAACAATTAAACCTCATAGAACCCATACAAGAAAGTAAAACTACAGTTGGAATTTAATCCTCTATAATTTGTAAGAAAAATGCATGGTAAACACAAGTTGTGAGAAGTATCATGCAAAGAAAAGAGAAACTCAAGAACCACAACAACAGGGAATAAAAACAAAACAAAATAACAACTACAACTTCCATACAAAGAATCATATAAGAAACGTTGTTACATGGAGTATTTACTTTTCTTTAGAAGAACAAGTTGTTTCCTCTATATAATGTGTTGTTTCCTCACCATGACCTGGCTCATAAAGGGTTTGACATTCTTTTGAATTGGTAGGGATGCAACATTTTCCTTTGGATTTTATCATGTATGAGGATATGGGACTGACATTTAATCAAGATCACCAATATGGCCTACTAGTTGACAAGATAAATTTGTCTATTGATGTCTCATAAAATAGGTCAAGAAACATTCACAATCGCCCCAAAGAAGAGGAAATGCATGTATAACAACAATTACAAGATAATGATTTAGCATCATCTTATCGAAAGCCTAGTTATGGTGTTGTCTTCAGATGATTTTGATAAATATAATAAATTACAAATGGGAGAAGTTTGAGATTGTTATTGTCAACATGATATCATTGACCAATCCTTGTTGAAGACCTGTAGGTAATTTGTTTTTGAAGTTTGAATATGCATGTAGAGATCATAAAACACAATTGACCAAAACTTGGTCACCCCTATTTTTCCGCTCATGGAATAATAAAAAGAAATTGATATCAGAAAAATAATTTTTTTGAATGATAACAAGTTCATTATGTATCCCTTAGTTTCATATTCACCATGCATTTTTCATATTCAAAATCCGAGTTCATATGCTCAAGATATCTAGGTTTGCGTTTAAGCAACAAAAACGCTTCTTCCATGTGGAACCATGAGCAATTTTTTGAAACCACATTCAATTCTTGGTATCATGCTATGTTCAAGTTCTCAGATCCATGTTCATAGTCTTATGATTTCCTTATTACCTTATCTCCCCACTCCTCTCTTCTATAGTTAGTTTTATGTCGAATTTCTTCACCCCTCCACTCTTCACCTCTCCAACACTTAGATTATTTTATTGGGTTTGCGAGTTCATAACATTACAGGTTCATTATTTTATTCGATTCACTTCTCTCACCTCCATCACTCCCCTTATCCTCCCCCTCACATCATACATAATTGATCTTATTTTATTTATCGGGTTCACAGACTCATGAACTCCCTCATCGCCTCACCTCCCTCACTCTCCAACCC